>CM042190.1:24038133-24089982 GCA_023539305.1 Ilex asprella
AATAATATTTGTAAATATTTTTTTGTTGTAAAATATTTTGGCGATATACTTTTTGATAAATTAAATTTTTAGTTTGTATTAGATTTAACTGGATTTTGATTACATGTATATAAATTAATATTTTTTTAAGTTAGTTTGTAATATAAAATAAGACGGCTTCAACAAGCCGACCTACGGTCTCAATTTCATTTATCTAACTGTCAATAAATTATAATTTTTGTCTTTAATATTTCTCTCCTCCAAAACAGTCAACAATTACGGCTAATTTGGAACACATTTTACGGTCTTAAATTCATTCATTCAACGGTCAAGAAATTATAATTTATTTTCCTTAATATTTTCTCTCCTAACAGGTCAACAATTACTGATGATTTTGGAATACATGGTTTTCTCAGACATAATAATTAGTCCTTGTTTAATATTATTTGTGGTGTAATATTTTAAATTTTTATAAAACACAATAATAATATTTTGATTAGAAAAAAACTCATCAATTTAACATATAAAAAAAAAGGACATTGCTTAATACATTTCTATTGAATATAAATATTTTTATTTTTATTTTTTTAATTAATTATCTCAAATTCACATGTCTTACAGATAAAAAGTTCAAGACTAAATTTTTTTATCTCTTAAGAAAACCTAACTCTAATATATTCTTATAAATCAATAATTTTGATAAACTAGATTTTTAGTTTGAATTAGATTTAACTTGATTTTGATTACATGTAAATAAATTAATATTCAATTTTTATTCTATGTATATAAATTAATGTTTTTATTTAAGTTAATTCTATCAGAATTCGTTGATTTATCTAAAATATAAAATAGGGCGGCTGCAACAAGCCTTATCCGACGGTTTCAAATAAACTTATCTAACGACCACTAATATTTCTCTTAAAATTATTGAAATTAAATTTGTCCTTCCTCTACTCACTCTTCACTCTCTCTCTCTCTTTGGCAGTGGCGGGGCGAGGAGGGAAAAGAGGGATCTGGGGTCACCCGAAAAAAAAAAATTTATTTATATATGTTTTATATATTTTTTTAGATTAATTGGGTATACTGTAATGATTTATGAAAAACAAACGAGCAATGCTATTGAAATATAATTTGAAAACTTAATGATTGTGGTCATTAGATTGTCAATGAATCTCAACATTGAATTGTCACTGAATCTTAACACTATCAATTCAATGGTCATAATACATTAAATCCTCAAATTATGTCCCAATAGCATTGGTGAAAGTAAAATTATTTAGGTCAAACAAGTTAGGTACTAAAATAAAAAAACAAAAACAAAAAAGTCCATACAAAACAAGGCGGCTTCAATAAATCAATTCTACGTTTTCAAATTCATTCATTCATCGGTTAAGAAATTATAATTTTTATCCTTAATATTTTTTCCTAAAAAATTAACGATTATGACTTATCTTGGAACACATTCTACAGTCTTAAATTCATTTATTTAATTATCAAGAAATTATAATTTTTTTCCCTTCCAATAGGTCAACGATTACGACTGATCTTGAAACACAAGTTTTTTTCTGACATAATAATTAAATTGGTCAAATTTATCATTAATATTATATGTATAGTATAACATTTTAAATTTGTATAAGACACAATGACAGTATTTTAATAAAAAAAATCTCATAACTTTAATATTTTTTAAAAAAAGAGTTTTATCTATTATACTTAAAAACAGGTTCCAACATTATCAATCTAATTGTCACAATACATTAAATCTCTAAATTATGTCTCAATAGCATTGGAGAAAAGAAAATTAATTGAGTCAAACAAGTTGGGTATTAGAACGAAAAAAATAAAATCAAAAAGTCCATATCAAATCTCTTAAAATTAAAAAATTAAACTTGATTCCTTAAAATATTAGTATGATTTGTTGAAATCTCATTTGGTTAAAAAATTATGGAATATATAGCAAAAAATGACTAAAATGTGAAATTTGTAAGAAGATTAAAAATTATAGAATATTACTTCTATTTGTGTCAAATAAATTATAGAATTTGATTCTTAATGTATAGATGTTATCATATTAATTTTTTTCAAATAAACCTTTTTTATGTTTAATAAATATTTAAGTATCAAATTCGATATAAAAATATACTACATTATTTTTATCTATTATACTTAAAGTGTGTTCACCCTATATCATATTTTTGCTCCGCCACTATTATAAGAGATCTTCACTCTTCATTTTTCCAAATTAATCAGTTGGTTTACGTTGCACCGTGCTTTCAGGCACAGGTTATCCCCTAGTAAATAACATAATAGAACATGAATTTTGGTTATAAAATTCATGTTCTATTATGAATGACTTAGACTCTTGTTTGATTTTTTAGTTTTATTCCAATAGATATTATAATTATATACTAATTATTTTTTTTAAAAAAAATTAGAATTAATTTTTAATTTTATTTCAATAAATAATACAATAGAACATGAATTTTAGTTATAAAATTTAAAATATTTGATATTTTATCATTGATTAGAATATTTTTAGTCTGAGTATACATTTTAAACTTGAAATGTCTAATTATTATACACTAACAAACTTCAAGCAGTTTGAGTGTAATTTACTGAAGACATTAAAGACATGGGTCTAAGTGTTCCGTGCATACAAATTTTAAGGGATTTGTGTGTAATATTTCAAATGTCAGAAGATTTGAATGATTAAATGACAAATTTTAAAAATCTAGATATAATTCTTTCTTTTTTATTTTAAATTTTTATTAGTCAAAAAATGACAATATGGTGCGAATACGTTGTTTTTTGCTTACCAAACCGTCAATGGAGACATGAAAACATTAACCCACAATTAGGTTTGTTGATTGCATTTGGTGTGGTGTATCTAATTTTAATGATCGTGTGTATAGATTGTTATATTACTATCGTGTGTATTGAGGTCTAATTATTTTATGTCTCGCTTTACTTTTTATATTGATTTTTTCTACTCTTGTTTTTAGCACCATACCAAAAGTAACAATTCAATCGAATCAAATTACATTTTAAATAAATTAAATTACAACTCAATAAAATTAATCAAAAAAAAAAGAAAGTACCTTTGAGATATAGCTATAGTACTTCCAAAAACAAATTTGATACAATATCAAAAGTAATTAAAAAGAGTAAATCTTCGCCCGATACATTTGTAGTCATTAGTCAATTAACGGAGTCGTTTTTATTGGACTAAAGTACCATTAATTGAAAATTAGGAGGATTCAAGTGACAAAATTAAATGACAACCAAAGAAAGCTCAAATTGCATATTGAAGGATCATTCCTGTATTTTACTTATATAGTGCGAAGGCACCATGTACACAAGATCCATTATTCTCACAGGTACATAAGGGAAGTCATTTGCACAAGCTTTGTACATTGTTCCTATGATACACTCGATTGCATACAAACGGCAAAGGATGTTACACAACTAGAACAAAACCTGGACACCAAGCAGCTCCATAAGCTGAGAGATGAACTCGGGATGACCAGGCCAAGCTGCTCCAGTCACCAGATTCCCATCGGTGAAGCATCGATGTATTGGGTCGGGTTCCAACCATGTTGCTCCAGCTAAAACCACATGGAGTTTAACAGCAGGGTACGCAGTGCATTTCCTTCCCTACAATTACATCGACAGCCAAAAATTATTAAATGGAACAGCAAACAGGCAGGAAATTTATTTTTCATAGTCACCAGCACAAAACAACACATTGATGAAACATGAAAGATGTGGCAGTATTGATGTAACATTTTAATATTCCCTGTGGCATAGATTTTGGAAACGTTAATTGCCTCATCGGACTTTTGTCTTAAAATATCCATCTGTAAGATACTCAAATAATCTAATCAACGTGAAACCAAAAGCATGTCCTCACAAGCATATACGACAAGGAAATGGTAAAGGTGGAAAATCTACCACAAGGTTATTGCTGAACTGGATTTTCAAACATTGTAATTAATTGAAAACCCCACATGATTCTAGAACTTTCTCCATGCTCATCTTTCCAAGAAAAGATGAGAGGAGGAGGAGGAGGAGGAGGAGCAAAAGGATCTGAAGGAGCACAACCAAATAGGTTGACTAGGTATCCAAGCAAACAGCATAAATTATTTCTAAGGGGACCCAGTTGGCTACATAGTTTCTTGTCTTTCTACGACAAGGCAAACAAAGAACAGGAAATGTGAGGAATACAAACTCTTTAGTGGCCTCAACCTAAGTATGTGGTGTTACCACCAACATTGCCTTAACAGCTGAAACAGGAGACAACTATTTGAGTTTCAAAATTGATATTCCATGTCACTGAGTTAGCACCAAGGATCACTAACAACCACGACATTGTTCTGAATCTGAACCTGCATCATTCTCATGTAAGGGAATAGGGATAACACAAAAAAAAATGTAAGGCCGCCTCAAAATTAACCCAGACTAGTTCTTGTGATTTTTCAAAAAGTGTCATTACTACATGCTCATATCAGTCACACAACATATAATATTTGAAAACTAGTCATAACTCGTGCCTAAAGGCACGATAAAATATAAAATTCAAGAGTCCAAAAAATTGATCTCACTATATTAATTTTTTTAAAAATATTAATTACAAATTAATTAAATATTAAATAATTAAATATATGATAAAAATGAATAATATAATATTTTTAAGGATGAAATATATAATTGATTAAACATGTAATAAAAATGAGTGATACGATTTGACATTTGAGTTTGACAAATGAATGATAGGTGAGATAAGTGATTGGTGATAGTTTTGAGGGGGAAAATATGACTGGGATAAAATTCAAACACACCCCTGTTTTATTATATAGATATTGACTTCATAAATCATCAAAAGAAATAATGAGAATACTTGGGTAACTAAGAAGCAAAGAACTAAACCAGGATGCACCAGAAAAATAGGCTGAAATAAGAAATTTGCAAGTTACAATATAATGCTAAAAAACTACCTTGAGAACACCAGCAGCAGCCAAAATCTGCTGCCCATGACAAATGGATGCTACTGGCTTTTTAGACTCCATGAAGTCCCTCACCATTTTAATAACAGTCCCATCCAGAGCTAGGTATTCTGGAGCCCGGCCTCCAGGGATCACGAGAGCGTCATAGCTTGAAGCATCCAAACCTTCAAAGCTAGCTGTGAGGGTGAAATCATGGCCAGGCTTCTCACTGTATGTTTGATCACCTTCAAAATCATGGACAGCTGTTGGGCATTTGTCACCTGCCCCCTTCTTGGGGCAAACAGCATCAACATGGCAGTCAAGAGCTTGAAGGGACTGGAAAGGAACCATTACCTCATAGTCTTCCATGTAATCCTGAACGATACAAGAACAAAAGCAATGATACTCAGAGTTGCAAGTAAACTTGCCAATTAGAACTATCATTGAATATGATTTTGAATCCATTAAAAAACTCCAAAACCTTGATTGAGAAGTGAACTACACTCATCTTAAATTTTCAATATCAAAGTTTCAAGAAACATGGTCAGTTTGGACTGACCAATTTTTGATCCATCAACACAGCTACTACCTAAAAAGAAACAAATCACTATGTCCCAAACTATAGACTAGGGTAGCCCAGTCTATACTTAGCATAATACAACGAAATTCCCAGTTTACACAAAAAACGTTGCTCACATTTGGTATGGATTAGAGAAAATGGGAAGTGCCCTATAGACAATGTTTGCCAGACAAACATCAACTCAGTCAAATAAAACTAGAATCAACTTCATCAATCTAGCTGTAAGAAACTGAATCTTTAGAAAGGACATAAATCAAAGCCCAATTTTCAAATATTGACTATTAGGTGTCCCATGTGAATTTTGTGACACCATTGCTCCAAAAGCACTATGTGCTGTTGGATTATGGAAAGGAACTACCCATGTGAAAAATTTTAGCACACATCAAAGAATCATAACCGAACTGCTAGAGAGCACCTTCATGACACAAAATTATTAGTAAATGAATTAATTTAAGACTACAAGTAAATAAGAAATTTTTGAAGGGCCAAAACCATTTGGTTCTTAACCTTTCTTGTATGGTTTCCACAACCTTACAAATAACAAACAAAAAAATATAAAACAGAAAGTTAATTTGGAATATAGTTTATGCATTTAAAGGTTTTCGATGCATGGAGGTCAATTTAGAGGTGAAAATAAGGCCATAAAACTCTTCAAGTTTTTAACATTGATAAGGTAGACTGATTAAAAAATTGAATACAGAGATTTCTACACACTTGAATCTACGTTATTGGATATATGTCCAAGAGAAATTATTTATTTCCCAGGTTACAAAAACAAACAATCTAAGATACATCTTTATCTCAAGAGGAGTGATCTCACTCCGCTTTATCTCATGATTCCCCATGGCATTTCCTTCACTAGTTTTCATATTTACAATCTGCTTCCCAAAAAGATCTCCTCCGTTGAACCTATGTACTTTCAATTTTCAAGAAGGCCAAAGGAAGCTACCAAGCTTTGGGATAATTGATTTGGGGCCCAACTAAACATCCACCTATTTATAAAGAGCACACTTAGCTAATCTCATGACCCTGCCCCCAAGCAGTTTTTTAAAGTTCAAACCCTTCCAGCTTGAAGTAGCAAATTGAGCATAGTAACTGAATATCACCACCACTATACAAAACAACCTATTTCATATTTTATACCAACAAATTAATCATGAATAAGTATGACACATAGAAAGGCAATTTATTTGTTTGGCAAACAATCCGTCTATGCAAGTGAAACAGACATTTTGAAGTTCAAAATTTCAAAACTCCAAACGTGTTTCTACGTGATGAAACTTCCCGGATGATTCTCTCGTTTTTCAACAAAACCATCAACAGTATTCCCAGTGGTTACATGTTGCAAAGGATGAAACACCATAATCAGCGCTTGAGATGAAATTCTGATTGAAAAACATATACCACATTTATTAATGCCACATATGGGTATGAATTTAAAACTAGTTAAAGTTTGGTTACATGTTGCAAAGGATGGAACACCATAATCAGTGCTGGAGAATGAAATTCAGATTGAAAAACATTTATCACATTTGTTAATGCCACATATGGGTCTGAAGTTAAAACTGGTTAAAGTTAGAAAGCTCAATTTGGTTATACTAGTGCCCCAACGCGATAGAGGTAATAAATGCCAAGGATCTTTAAAAAAATATGAATCTTGTCACAATAATGTAGCAGACAGATTGTCACAGCAATGCTCATTGTCACACACTTACGCAAACAGTACAGAGAAATATTTTTGCTAATGGCATGCAAATGAATAGTTGCACACAAAAGGAAAAATGAAGCATGAGTGGATGCCACAACGATATTGTTCATTTCTAGCGGATATGGCTGTCGTAGAGTGGATATGGCTGTCCAAGAAAAAACATTTCTAGCGATCATAGTTTTGCACATTTTTTTGCCACGGGATATCTTGATGGCATAACAAAGAGCAAGTATTCAAGAATAATTAAACTATTTTTTTTAGTAAAGTGTCATTTTCAGGTATTTTGGTGTGTTTTTTGTTTATTCCTCAATCTGTTAAACCTATTAAGCCAAATCTAGTGAGCTGTCATGGCCGACTTTAATGAGCCTATCACCATCTACAGATTCTGATGCACTTGCATCCATTTTGCCTTCACTGGGACATTCTATAGTTAAGCACTTCGTGTTCCAATTCAGAAATGCTGTACCACTAATTTATGTAATCAGATTTCTCCATGAAATGTAGAGGGAAACAAATCAGAAGACAATAAATTCAAATTTGAACAGGTTAACCAGTATGGATAGCTCAGCGGTATTGACTTCACTTTTGGATGGGCTGTTAACTTGGATGCCTTGAGTTCGTTGGGTTTGACATATACTTATGGTTTATGGTACTTGGTTACTGGGTGATTGCAAGTATATCTGTAGAGATGAGTCCAATGTGGTCTTGCCTCAAAATCCCGTGTCGAGAAAAATTTACACTACAGGTCACCAAGCTCACTTTTCCTTGCTTGAACAGTCACTTACCCAAGAGGATTAGAAGTTTAGAACTTACCCCGCAGAGGAATAGAATCCGTTTACCAGAACCAGTTATGTTGCCTCCTAGTGCCTTGATAAAAAGCCGGATGAACTCAGGATGCCCATCATATGTTGCTCCAGTTATGAGATTGCCATCAACAGTGCAAGATGCCATGGTCTCTGGTTCTACCCAATGAGCTCCTGCATCAATGAGTACTGGTTTCACAGCAGGAAAGGCAGTGCACTTCCGACCTTTTACCGATCCTGCAGCAGCCAAGATCAGTTGCCCATGGCAAATAGAGGCAATTGGCTTGCCAGAGCTGGAAAATTCCTTCACCAAGCCAGTGACAGATTCATTCATGGCAAGATATTCTGGAGCACGTCCTCCTGGTATTACCAGTCCATCATATTTGCTAACTTCAATCTCATCAAATGTCGCATTGAGAGTGAAGTTGTGACCTCGCGACTCAGAGTAGGTCTGTGATCATTGATAAAGGGATAATGAATTATGATGTGGACTAAGAAGACTGAAAGAAGTGTTCAAGGAGACAGATGCAAGGTCACTGAACGAAACCCATAAAGATACTTGCTTAAAACTGGCTAATAGCCAGTAATAGCCCTCCATCTGACAAGCCTCCTAGCAATATTCATCACAACCATTGTTATAGTTAGATTTTAGGCACCTGACCTAAAATCTGCGACTAAGCAAAAAAAATTAGAAGGGATAGTTAACTTTCCTATCAAAATACGCATGTGACATAATGACATGTTAAGCCATCTACACTGCCCTTAACTTTGAAGTTTAAACCTTCCTGTTTGAACAGTGAATTTTTTTTCTCACACTGCTCCATGAATATAATAAGGATTTAAGTGATCTAAAAAGACATAAAGATGGAGAGAGAAAAAAAAAAGACTAGCAGAAGGTAACCTGTTTATGTTTTATTCCATATGAGAAAGCCTTACCCCTTTGACAACACTCAGATTTTGGTGGACTAGAATAGTCACAAGAAGCTAACTGAACTTATCCAACTACAAATGTGTGGAAGCAACAATAGAAGTGGAATTTCACCCTATTTTCAATTACTGTCTGCACAAGCTTGAAGTGATAAAGTTTAGGCATTGCTTAGTAATGGATTCCTAAAAGAAAGTTAAATCAGGTTTGACGACTACTTTTCCAGACAATATGTAACCTGGTCTATAAATAATATACATTTATACCTGTGTATGTGTAGAACTATTCATGGGCCGATGATTTGAGAAATAGAGCAAACAAAACAAACCAAAAAGGCAAAAACTTCTTCATTTGGAAAGATTACTTGTTTGGTTGTTAGCTTCAAAGCAACCAAACACTATTTTTTCTTTGTAGCTTTAAATATAATAACTATACAAAGAGGGAAAAAACCTACTACTTTTCAGCTGGTACCCTGAACTTAAAACCCAATCATGAAAAGAGAGCAATTCTAATGGAAAAGAAGATTCAAATAGGACATCTTATGACTCATTGCAATCTATTTGCAGAAATTTGTTGAACTTTTTTTGAGATCATACTCGTGTGAATACAAACATGGCTAACAGCTCTTCTTCAGCAGTTTTACCAATTTTCCTTCATTTTTTATGGCTGAAATCTGTCGGACAAATAATTGTAAAGAGCAATGCTATTAAGACTTAATTTGGGGCTTAATTTGAGCATGTAATGCATTGTGACACGACATCAAATAAAGTCTACCATCAATCCAAGGGGTACAATGCGTCTCTATATTAGGTCTCAACATAGTTACAAAAAGCAACAATATGGAAATCCCAAAGGTCTTTTAACCCGGATGACAGATTAATATCATACAAGATACAACGTGACCAAAAGAAAATGATAAGGGAGTCATATCTGTCCAATATTACAATTAGGAATTGAATTTTTAACTTTTAAAAGTACAACAACGGCTAAGATTGATTTAATTCTCATCTACTTTAATTATTGTCTAATATTACAGCTAGGAAGTTAAATTCTCAACTTATAAAAACACAAAAAAGGTTAAGACTGATCCAATTTTCATCTACTTTAGTCCAATGGTACAAAATTCATCCCAATTTTTTTTTCTGTACAACAACATCATCTTTTCTATACGGTTCTCAACGTCAGACAACTCAACCAACACACTCCAACATTAAAGAACCTCACCAATCCATGTTTACCTCTCCCTCCTCTCCTATTTTCTCTCCGTTTACTTTAATTTTAAATTATATAATTAAATAAAAAAATTATTATTTAAAATAGAAATATTGTACAATCAATACTTTCTTTTTGGTATCATAGAATCACTTTAGGCACGAGGTATTATTTCTAGTACCTAGTGGCGGAGCCACTATTAGACTAGGGTGGGCAAGTGCCCCCTTTCAATTTGGATTACCCCATGTAAGTGTTATTGCATATACAAGACACTAATGATATTTTCAATTAGTGCCCCCATTAAATTTCAACTTTCTTTTTCTGGCCCAAGCATGTAGAATTGTTTGGTGATTACCATAAAAGTATAACTTCATCGATTTCTTATTCACCCATTTCTTGACCAAGTTAAAAAATACATTGAGCTATGGCTTAATTTCAATGATCATTAAAAGCATTGATACCCGGTATGAAGATCATTTTTGGCTACGTATGTTGTCAAAAATAGGATTTTGAATAAATTTAATGACAATTTATTTGTGAACTCTTTGATATGTATATTAAAAAGGAAATTGCTCAAAAAAAATTCCCAGAAAATCAGTTATAGATTACCCTCGGGACATGAAATGACATCAGGTCTATGATGGCGGTGTAACGCACTGAAGCACAAATACTGCATCTTTTTTTTTTGTTACATACTTATTAAGGTGTCCAAAACTTCAATAGCTTACATTAATTGGTGAAGTTTCTTTGCATGTTTTGGCCCACCCTGAATCAAAATTCTGGCTCTCCGCACCTGCTAGTACCTCAATATCAATATGAATAATTGTACTTAGATTTGTACTCATCATAGAATATGATAATAAATATACGCAGTTAAACTTGTGAAAAAGTCTCTGATAACAAAAAGACTACTGAAAAATTCAGCATTCAAATTTCAAGGAAATGCATTGAAGCCATTAAAAATGTGGAAGTGCTTCGCATATGATATTTTAGATTATCAGAGATTTGCTTTGAAGTATATAATTCACCTCCATATCGAAAAGTACAAATACATAAGCTTAGGAAGTATATCTAGGGATAGAAAAAAAGGACCTGATGACCAGAATTTTGATGAATAGCAGTTCGACAAATTTCTCCGGCTTTCTTTCCGGGGCAAACAGCGTCGACGGAGACTCCGTATGCTTGCAATGCTTGAAACGGTACCATCACCTGAAATAAAATCAAGCCATAAACAGTCGTGAACGCAAGCACTATGACCACACACACTCTCTCTCTCTCTAATATAGAGTAGAGACGGAGGGCTAGGAGATGAAAGTTACCTCATAGTCTTCGACGTAATCGCCACATAGTAGAAGGACATTCTTCTTCGCCATTGGATAGAGTATTCACCAGTCTCAGAGGGAGCTTCTACTTTGTGGAGGTGGTTTTGAGAGTGATCCACCAGGCCCTATATAAACTAGAAATGGACACAGGGGGCTGGAGACATGCTCTAATCTCTGTGTATAATACGTGGAGACTGTTCTGGAGATCTGCGTGAATGTAAGATGACATGAAACCCCTTGTTTTTAGCTTAAATTACAGAGATAATTTTTTTTTGGACACATCACCTCCCTGACGTTTTAAAATAGCACAAAACGCCCTTGTCTTCTTTTTTTGGTTACTGCTGATCGAACCGAACCCGGTTCCGCTCATTTTGGGCTCAATTCAGGTTGTACTTGTTTAACAAGCCAACAAATTTTAAATAAATCTTAATCTTAAAATTCGGGTTGTTTATATGTAAAATATCGAGTTGCTCGATTCGTGTTTGATTCGTTTTGGGTTTGACTCTTTTTCTAAACAAATTTTATTTTTTAAACGAGTCAAATTTAAATATTTTTTAAGCTCATTTGAAAAAATAAACTTGATATATTCAGTTCGATTATTAGTCCACAGCGTGTTTTCATATAAATATTAGGGACACAAAAAAGAATGATGAATGTGAGGAAAAACAATTTAAGAAGATATTTTTAGAAAGGATCCAACTACGGTATCAAAAATATTTTTAATTTATATATTTTATTTTTTTTAATAGAGAATCAAGTAAAAATCAATATTAATTTTTTTTTCAATATTGTAACCATATCTATTTGCCAAAGAAAAAAATAAATGCATATTCATTAAGTCAATATTTTTTATTATTTCTTACTCTTGACAATGGGAAAAATTGATTACATGGTCCTTTTTCTCAATCTTTGATTTGTCCTCAAATTATTTCATGTTAATTAAACTATATATTAAATTAAAAAAAATAATAACTATTGTCTACAAGTGAAAAAAGAGAGAAATGCAAACAAAGAAGAAATAAACAAAAGAGTGGGATGAGTCACCATAGTTTTTTGTAACTTTCAAAGCGAGACGACACGTTGCACTTGAATTAACATTAGAATTCTTTGTTCTATATCTCCCTGTCTGCCATGAAATTACGCATGGTTGTGGTATTATAAATAAATAAGTTGAATAAAGTAATTTAGTTTAATATAATATAGATATTTAAAAGATAAAATTAAATAGAGTATTAGAATAATATATAATTTTTTCTAGTATTTGATAATACACGACATAAGTGTTGAATAATAATTATTTAATTCAATCGATTGTTTGGTTAGTAAATTATTTCATTGTATTAATGTTGAATCAATAAAAATACTCTCAATCAGTGCATTGAAGTGTTTATTATGTTGATGACAACTTGATTTTATCAATTGTAGGGTTATAATAGTAAATGTATACAATAATATATTTGAGTTGAATTATAATATCATATCGTTTAGTGGTATTAAAATACTTCTACAACGCAGGTTTATAGTAATAAAAATATACAATAAGTATATGTTTTTAAAATTAATATGTAATCAAATTTATCTATCAAACAAAGTATTAGACCCTATTAAATTAATAATAGTACAACACAATATTTAATCCAATTATAATATATTTACCAAACAAGCCCCATATGTATTAAAAAAATGTGTTGTACACAAAATTCAATTAGGGTATATCGGTCAAAAAGGTAAATCAGTTGAATTTTAATAAGTAAATCGGGGATGTATCAGTCACGTGGATGAGAGAGAATCTTACAACCAAAGATATTGAATTGAACGAGTATACTAACCAAAGACAAAAAAAAAAAAAAGAGAGTGAGGAAATCATTCATAGTGAATTAATCATGTTATAATGAGATTATAAGAGGATCGTAACATTGTTACCAACTAATTTTTATGATGATTGGAACTAATTTTTGGATTTTGTAACCCAAACTTATCCCGACGATGGGATTGTATAAGTTAATTTTGATAAATTTTGTGCAACACACATTATTTCGTAGGTCTCAAAAAAATCAACATTTTTCACTCAATGTGTAAGATAAATACATTTGAGATAGAAGATTTGCGTTTTGATTTGGACAACATAATATTAATTGGTACTAGGTCCATACAAAAATTAAGAAAAATTTAAAGGCCGATCCACATTTTAAGACTTAAGGGGGCAAAAAGACCACCTGAAAACTTTGTTTGATTTTAAATCCATTTTGTATTCAAAAGTCTAAACTAACCCCTAAAATCTATCTTCTCTCATATAAAAAAAATGGATTGAGCAAATAAAAAAAATCGAAATTTTAGAAACTTCAAATACAAAAGTTAATGCTTGTTTGGAATTTAAAATACAAATCCATAAAAATATATTTAAAACTTTGCCAGCCCACTAGAGTTAGGGATGATAGTGGATCGAAGCAAGGGCGGAACAGAGACAGGTTTGAACGAATACTTATTTTTACTCTGTTAAGTTTAAAATATTTACACAATATTAGAGAGAAACAGAGAGATGTTAAAAACTTAACATAGCTCTCATACATCACTTGTATTTATAGTCAACTCACAATAATAAGAATTACACATACTATCTTAACACTATTAACAATTTACATATACTACCCTAATACTCTTAACACTCCCCCTTAAGCTGGACTATATATATCATATAATTCAAGCTTTGAACAAATTGTTGTAAGACGTGTACGACTCAATGTTTTAGTAAACATATCTGCAAGCTGATCTTCAGATTTCACAAATGGAGTCGTAATCTCCCCAGCTACTATGTTATCCCGAATAAAGTGACAATCAACCTCAATATGCTTAGTTCTCTCGTGAAACACTGGATTAACAGCAATATGTGATAGCTGTCTGGTTGTCACAGAACAACTGTAAAGGAGGTTGAACTAGAAATCCAATTTCCTGAAGGAAGTGTAGTAGTCAAGTCAACTCACTCTTCGTATACACCATTGCCCTATACTCAGCCTTAGCACTGGATCTTGTTACCACTGATTGTTTCTTATTCTTCCATGAGACGACGTTACCTTCTAAGAAAGTACAATAACCAGTCGTTGATCTCCGATCAAAAAGAGAGCCAGCCCAATCAGCATCTGAGAAACCCTCCACTCTAAGATATCCATTAGCTCAATATAACAGTCCAAGTCCAGGAGCTCGTTTGAGATATCGCAGAATACGAGTAACTGTCTCCCAATGTGGTATTCTAGGACACCCCATGAACTGACTTACTATACTGGCTGCATAGGAAATATCCGGTCGAGTAATAATGAGATAATTAAGCTTTCCAACCAATCTGCAATACCGACCCGGATTCTCAAATAGTGCACCATCATCCATCAATTGTTTCTGATTCGGATCCATGAGAACATCAATCGATCTGCCACCTAGCAGACCTACTTCCTCTAGCATGTCAAGTACATACTTCCTCTGTGATAAACAAATACCCTGTTTAGATCGAGCCACTTCAATTTCCAAAAAATACCTGAGTTTTCTCAAATCCTTAGTATGAAATCGATCTTGCAAGAAGATTTTTAACTTGGTAATCCCCTCATAATCATTTTCCGTAATCACAATATCATCTACATAGATCACCAATAGAACATATCCAATATCTGTCTGTCTATGAAACACGGAATGGTCTGTCTGACATCATAGAAGACCAAACTCTAAGACTGCATCTAAAAACTTACTAAACCATTCCCTCGGTGACTGCTTCAAATCATACAAAGATTTCTTTAACTGACATACACTCTTATCATACTCCCCCTGAGCAGTAAACCCAGGTGGCTACTCCATGTATACCTTTTCAACCAAGTCACTATGTAGGAAGGCATTCTTGACGTCTAACTGAAACAAGGACCAATCAAGATTAGCAACTAAAGAAATTAAGATACGAACAAAGAAATTTTTGGCAACAGGAGAGAAAGTCTTCGCATAATCAACACCATAGGTCCAAGTAAAGCCCTTTGCAACAAGTTGGGCTTTGAGACATTCCAGAGAACCATCCAGATGAAATTTAACAGTATACACCTAACGACAACCAACAGTTCGTTTGTCAGGAGGCAAAGGAACGAGATCCCAAGTCCCGTCATGATATAAAACATCCATCTCATCCTCCATATCCTTCCTCCAACTCGGATTAGATAATGCATCCTGTAAAAGCTTAGGAATAGATGTAGTAGATAATTGAGAGGTAAAACAAGAGAAGACAGGAGACAATGCATCATATGAAACAAAATGAGAAATGGAATGATTAGTAACACACGAACGAGTACCTTTTCGAAGAGCAATAGGTAGAGAGTCTAAATTATCTGATGGACCAGGATCAGCAGACGGCAAGGAAGACGGTGTGGGCACCGAAGACGGTACGGGCACCTCAGTCGATGGTCGAGGACGACGAGAGTATACACGAAGAGGTAAAGTAGATGATAACACAATGGGCAACGAAATATCTAAAGATGAGGGAAGAGATGAGCCAAAGTCCAGATCCAAAGGCTAAGAGGGTGCTGAAAAATATGAACAGATTCCTCAAACGTGACATCATCATTAGTAAAGTATCGTCGCAGAGAAGGACTGTAGCAACGATACCCCTTATGTGTGCTGGAATAACCAATAAATATACATTTTGTAGCTCGAGGGTCAAGTTTATCAAACTCAGGACTCAAATTATGAACATAACATACACATCCAAAAACCTTAGGTGGAAAGGAAAATAAGGACTTAGCAGGAAAAAGGACAGAACATAGACTTTGCCCATGTAACACAGAGGAGGGCATACGATTAATAAGATAACAAGCAGTAAGAACAACATTACTCCAAAAATATTTGAGAATATTCATTTGGAATAATAGGGCATGAGTGACTTTCAACAAATGACGGTTCTTACGTTCAGCAACACCGTTCTGTGGAGATGTGTAAGCAATGGAAGTCTGATAAATAATGCCAGTTTTACTAAGATAAACTGAAAAAAGATCAGATTCATACTCCCGAGCATTATCAGAACGTGAAATACGTATACGACAACTACACTGAGTTTTTATTTCTTTACGAAAGGTTTCAAATATAGAGAATAATTCAGATCAAGATTTCATCAAAAATAGCTAAGTCACACGAGAATAATCATCCACAAATGACACAAAGTAAGGATATTTATTAGATAAAATATTTTTTATTGGACCCCATACATCAGAATGTACCAACTAAAATATACTAGACACACGATTATGAACTCTAGGCTGAAATGATACACGATGATGCTGACTTAGTTGACAAATTTCACAAGACAAAGATGACACACCACGAAGACTGGCAACTTGGTGCTTCAGATTCTGGAGAGAGGGATGTCCAAGACGACAATGCCATTGAAAAGGAGACAAAGAAGTTTGTAGAGCCCAGGTAAGTGAATCAAAGTCAAGGTAATATAGACCACCAGCTTCATGCCCCGTATCAATCTTCCTCTGCGTCTTGAGATCCTAAAAGACACAATAAGAGGGATAAAATGTGACAGAATAATTGAGAGAATGGGTAATTTTGCTAATGAAAAGTAAACTAAAAGGAAACCGAGGAACAAATAACACAGAAAAGAGGGACATATCAGAACTCAAGGGAGTAGTCCCCAGACCTAAAACTTTAGAACAAGTACTATTAGTAAGAGTAAAACTACGTGTGAAAGTAGCAGACTGATAAGTAGAGAAAACATCTGACGCAACAGTCTTGTGGTCAGAAGCGTCAAAGTCAATGATCCAAGGACTGCGAGTGGAGGACAATAAACAAGTGGAAGCAATACCTGACTGGACAAAAGTAACAGTATAGGGAGATGGGATAACCTTTTTCTGGGACAAGAATTGAGCATACTCCTCTCGTGTAATAATAACCACTCTGGTGTCTTGCTTGGAATCTATAACAGTGTAGTAAATAGCAAACAAGGAGTGCTGTAATGCTGAACCAAAGGAAAAGAGACTGATAGAGGGCTAAATCGGGCTGGGAAATCAAGGTTGATAATTGAACCAGGTTGGAAAAGGTAGCCAGACCACTGAACCGGACCGGTTTAGTGCTTTGGACTATTGAATCGGGCCTGTTAGGAGTTCTGGACTGCTGAATCGGGCCGGTTAGTGGCTCTAGACTGCTGAATCGGGCTGGATTGACTTACTGGACCACTGAACCAGCCTGAACTAGTGCACTAGGCTGGACCGTGGGCTGGACCAAAATTAAAATGGGTTGGACCAAAGTGGGCTGGACCTAAAGTGGACTTAAAATAATTTAAACTCGTGGACTTCGGGTCAGGTTTAGGCCCTATATCCAAACCTGTGGATCGTGTCTTCCTCTTTGATTAGGGTTTCAGAAGCCCTGGTCTTTAGTCTTTGACAACGGCGCCTAACAGGTACACCACCACGACAAACGACACCACACCACCACCGCAACAGCACCCCCACGACGACAAACAACAATGCCACAATCAACGACGACGACGACTCCACCACGACACCACACCACCACCACGACACACGACAAACAACTACACTACCACCACGACAAATGACACCACACCACGACGACGACGACGACGAACGACAACACCTCCACGACGATAAACGATAGCGCCACAATCAACGACGACAACAACTCCACAACCCACAATTAACAGTGCCACAATCAACACCACCACAATGGTCAACACCACAGAGGCTATCACAACAACAACAACACACCATTACCATGAACGACACCACTACACCAGACAACACAGCAACTACCAACGTCCACAAAGGCCACCACAAGAGTTTCCACTACCACCATGGCTTTGATGGCAGCACCACAACTAAGCGCAGTAGCCTCAATTTTTTTTTAATTTATTTATTTAGGATCGTGCTCTGATACCAAGTTAAGTTTAGAAGATTAATACAATATTAGAGAGAAATAGAGAGAGATTAAAAACTTAACCTAGCTCTCATACATCACTTGTATTTATAGTCAACTCATAATAATAAGAATTACACATACTATCCTAACACTATTAACTATTTACATATATTACCCTAATACTCTTAACATACTCTATATATATACATACACACACATATACAAATGTAATTAAATTTAAACTAAATCAAATTCAAAATTCCTTAATTTTAGACCTTTCATATACTAAGGACTATTCCTCTCCTATAATCTTTATACATGCTAGGGGTAACTCGTACCTTGGGACACGGTATAATGTGAATGGTTTTGAGAAAGATGTCAATGGCCTTTAGATGAGCTTATTTGACACTGTTAAATGAGCTTATTAAAGCCATTCCTATTTTATATTAGAGTTAGCTCATATTAGAACTCTTTCTCTGTCATATTTATCTATATACACATGTATAAACATAATTAAATTTAAACTAAATTAATTCAAAATTCCATAATTTTAAATCTTTCCTAAATTATGACTATTTTTTATGATGCACAAAAGTAAATTTATACATAATCAACAGTCGAATATATAATGTAGAGTAATTAATGAAGTAATTAACGATAAAAGAGAGAGATTTGGTGAACACATGCAATACACAGATATATAATGGTTCGGTTAGGGTGACCTACTCCACTTTGAAGGCTGCGATGGTAATTGGAGGACTTTATTGATAAAATAGTTGCAGAGAGAGAGAGAGAGAGAGAGAGAGAGAACAATAGTACACTAAATGTGAGGTGTGTGAGATATCTCAAGGTGAGGTGTGTCTCTCATGCATAGAGAGCTTACAATTTATAAATACAAAGCATTACTTGAGGCGGTAACGTAAGGGATAGGTAACTAGTCCTTCGGGGAGGAGGACCACAACTATGGAGAGATACAAGTAAAGATAGTCTTGATCTTCAAGTAGTTGTTATCCTAGTAATTACTCCTCACATGCGGTGATCTTCTTGAATTCCCCGAATTTTGAACTGAGCTAAATCTATGAGCTGTGCTTGACTTGCTTTGTAACTAATTTGGGCCTAGACCTAGTTAGATCTGGAATCATCAATTTTCTCTCTTATATTATATATGTATATACATGTTTTAACATAATTAATAGTAATATAAGACAGTAACATTGCAATCAAATATAGTAACATTGAATATGATGGGGTACATAAGCATTAATATGAACGCAATGGTAACCAATAACAATAACATTTAAAACTAAAAATAGTAACATTGAATTCTATTCAATGAAGTCTTAGAACAATATTCCAACAAATAATATCATTTAAAACAAAAAATAGTAATATTTGTAACAAAAAACAATAACATTTAAAATAAAAAATAGTAACATATAAACCAAAAATAATAATGAGGGAAACCATCCTCCATTGGTGCGCCAAATCACACCATATTCCAAAGACAATCGAGTCGTCTATCGAGGATGCAATGTTGTGGCCAATCAAAGAAACCAACATTTTACTGGGAACGGCTCCTCTGCGGTAACCCATTTACCGCATGATATGCAGTTAAGTGGAACGGTGGCGTTTTGAGTACTTTTTGCATTTTTTTTAATCTTCCTTACAAAAAACGACGTTGCTTTTGGCCCTTGAAATCAACTTCAACAATCTCCCTTTCTTTTTCCCGCTTCTTCTTCGTCAAACTGTGATTGCTTTTCTCGCCTTCATCACAACTCATTCTCCCTCTTCTAAACTGATTCTCGCTCTCCCAATAATGCCAACATTGCGGCTAACTCCATATGTATATGCCAGGAAAGGTGCAAGATATATATATTAAAAATATAGGTAATGATGGAGGTACTCCATGTAGGAAGACATGCAAAAAAAAATATTATAAAAATAATAAACAAGAGAAGGAGTCTTTCTTACACTTGGGCAAAACAAAGTAGTCTTACTTACCCTTAGGCATTTTCGGCAAGAGCAAGAACCACAAGGAAAGGAAGAAGAAACAAAAGGGATGAAGAAGGAAAGAAGAATAAAAAAATGAGAAGAAGAAAAGGGTGGGTGCAAAGGTAAGAATTATAATCCATTTTTTTCTTCTAATATGTAGAAATCCAACTCTAGTATTTATATTTTGAGAGTTGCACGTATTTAAAGTATGGTATCTTGTATGTATTTGAGTATTGTGTATATACTAAAGTATCATGTTTAATATAAATTTTAGTTAATGTATGAAGAATTTACTTTAATATTTATGTGGGTGTGTAAGTGAAGTTAAGGTTGTTGCATGAAAAATAAAAGAGTGAAATTGTTGTATGTGACTTAAATTTTGGTCAAGAGATGGTGGTTTGGTGGATAATTAGAAATTTTGTGAATTGTTCTTGAATTTTCATGAAACTCGTGTGTATGGGTAATTATAAGAAAACACGCAATTTGTAATTTTACGGAAAATTATATAGATTCAAGTATATTTTGGGTTACTATAATTTTATGAGAAAAGTTTAATTTGGGTATAATGGATTCGAGTAGAAAATTTTACTTGCTATGAATAGATTATTTTATGTAACTCGAATTGATTATAAACTATTAGTTTAATCAATTCGAGTAATTAACATAATTAGTTGTGGATGAAGAATTGAATGTGACACGAGTAAATTACGAAACTTGATTCAAGTAAACCAAATCGAGTAAAAGCTGTACTATTTATTGATACTCAAATAGGATTGTGAATATTGAGTGTCAGGTTCGAGGATAAAGGCACTACAAAAAATGATGTCCAGAAGCTCCAGCTGAGAAGTCATTTACGAGATAGAATTTTTCGCAATGTAAGTGCACTACCCTACAACTTTTTTGTGATAATTTATTAGACTTTTAAACATATATTTTTACTACAGTTATTGTTGGGAACTAATTGATTGGGGACACATGGTACATTACGAGAGTCGTTTAAATGACAAGAGAAGATTATGTGATTTCAGTTGTCTAAGTAACATGAAGTATTTATATGACTTGAGTTGTTTATGTGACGAGATTTTATTATGTGGTGGAGTCGTCTAAGTAACGCGATCAAAAACTTTCTATGATGTGGATCATCTGAAGGAAAACCATTAATGTGGTTTGGGTTGTCCCACTGATGAATGATATCTATGAGGTGATTCAAGCTTGCGATACATATGGCCTATGTGGCAAAAGAATTTACACAACTAAATATAGTCTGTGTGGCGGTTGTTGTTTACAAGGCGATTAGTTGTGTGCGTGTGGGGTATTCATTGTGAGAAATAATTTAATTATGTGGAAGAAAATATATGTGTTGTATATTTTGTCGACGTGATATATACAAACTATGTTTATGCGATGTAAATGAATGTGTATGAGGTGAAATGTTGTTTGAAAGTAAGTAGCTAATTCGTGGTTAAGATTGTTCTTAAATAAATAAAGTGTCATTTATCACTTGTTGTGCTCTTAAATATTAATTGCATATTTGCTTTTACTAATAATCTTAATGACTTTTCAAGAAAAATCATAAAAACGTGAGGAGTTCACTGTCGAGTCTAGAGGGTCGATTGAAATGTCATCATGGGGTTCATTTTTATAAGTCCTTTAAATTTAAATTTTATTATTTTATGTAATATTCTTGAGATCAATATTATTGTCTGTAAATAAGCAGGGCTTATGGCAAGTCGTACCACCAAGGGGTTTGATGATTTTTTTATATGCTTATTTTTACATAAAGAAAGGTATATGGCTTAAATAAATAGGGGTTACAGATATTGTACCCGTGTTGGGGTGCTACACAATTCTTTTTAGAAGTGAAATAAAACTAAAAATTAAAAACTTCTAAATCTTAGGAGTTTGACTAACATTAAAATTTTTTCTCTTTCATATCTATTTATCTCTTTCTCTCTCTTTCTCTCTCTCTATATATATAGTAACATTAAAAATAAAAAATAGTAACATTCAAATACAAAAAAAGTTATCATTTGTACACAAAAAATAATACATTTAAACACAAAAAATAGTAATATTTAAGCATAAAAAATCAAAACATTCAATATTTATATTTTTTAAAAAATAAAAATAGTAACATATTCAATAAAAATAGTAACATGTTTAACAAAAACAGTAATATACTTAACAATAATTATTTATCTTAAATTCAAACTCAAAAAATAATATCATTTAAACACAAAAATAGTAATATTAAAAAAAAAAAAATAGTAACATTGAATATTAATATTTAGGAAAATAATAGTAGCAACATACTCAACAAAAATCAATAAAATGTTCAAAATAATAGTAATACGAACAATAACATATTCAACAAAAGCAGTAATATAATAAAAAAAAAACAGTAACATGAAACATTCAATTTAACAAATTAACCTCAACGAAAAATACCACAAATTACAAAAAATAAAAAATTAACAACGAAGACCAGAGATTCTCATCCATTACCCATAAAATTGGCATAATTCATAGAAAATTGAAAGATGAACATTATTGAAATAACACCACTAACTGACCGGAGAGAGAGAGACATCTTTAAATTGACATTGAATTAAGGGATTATAATTTCTAAAATAAGAAATTAATTTAAACTTTTTTTAAGGAAGGATGTTTTTGAGATTTAAAAAAATAGTAGACTTAAGTTAGTATATATAATTTTAAACATAGACTTAGCTCTTTATAAGTTTCATTACATGATTTATTTTTAGGGAAATTTGGAGGCCGGTCCCCCTACATGGACTTATTTGAATTTAAGTCCGTAACTTCCTTTCAAGGAAGGGTATTTTTGAGATTAAAAAAAAAGTGGACTTAAGTCATTACATATAATTTTAAACATGGACTTAGCCCCTTTTAAGTTTTCTTGCAAAACTTATCTCCAAATAAGTACATCTAGGGGGACTTACTTCCAATTTTCACTTATTTTTAAGCAAGTATATATAAGGGACTCACTTCTAATTTTCACCAAAATAAAATTAGTCTCATTTTCTAAAGTGTAATCACATGAGTGGCCCGGCCCATTTTCCTCCAACACCTTTACGCTAAGGCCCAAGTCCAACATTTATCTACGTTGGGCACGTCTCGTATTTTCATTGTTCTTCACTCTCTCTCTCTCTTTCTCTCACACCTTAGTTCCTCCGCCATAGGTAGTAGTGTGGACAATGGAGCTCGCCAACAGCCACATTCCAAAGCGCAAACGGCAAGATTACGACGACTATTATCCGCCTCCGTCCACCACCGCCAACGGTGGCTTAGACCTCTCTCTCCTCGAAGCACTCGAGAAATCCCAAAACCCCGTCGAAACACTCGACCTCAAAACCCTAAAAAAACTCGTCCTCTCCTTTGAACGCCGCCTCAAGGAGAACATCGCCGCGCGGCTCAAGTACCCAGACCAGCCGGAGAAATTCGCCGACTCCGAAATCGAGCTACACGATGAAATCCAAAAGCTCAAAATCCTCGCCGGAGGACCCGAACTCTACCCTGACCTCGTAAATCTCGGAACCATACCCTCCATTCTCAACCTCCTCATCCACGAGAACACCGACATCGCCATTGATGTCGTAACTCTTCTCCAAGACCTCACCGATGAAGACGTTCTGGAAGACAATGACGAGCCCGCCCAAGTCCTTGTCGATGCTCTAATCGAAAACAATGTCCTCGAATTACTAGTACAGAATTTGCTCCGGCTGTCGGAGACGGATCCCGATGAGTTGGCGGCGGTTTACAATACTCTAGCGACGATTGAGAATTTGATTGAGGTAAAGCCCGCTGTGGCCGAAATGGTGTGTGAGAAGACTAAGCTAATGAGGTGGTTATTGGGGAAAATCAAGGTGAGGGAATTTGATGGTAATAAGCAGTACGCCTCGGAGATTTTGGCGATTTTGTTACAGAATAGTTCGGCAAATCAGAAGAGATTGGGGCAAGTGAATGGGGTCGATGTCATTTTACAGGCGGTGGCAATGTATAAATCGAAGGACCCGAAGACGACGGATGAGGAGGAGATGGTGGAGAATTTGTTTGATTGTCTGTGTTGTTTGTTGATGCCCTTGGAGAATAAGGAGAGGTTTGTGAAAGCAGAGGGGGTGGAGTTGATGATTATCATTATGAATCAGAAGAAATCGTGTTATGGTTCGGCTACAAGGGCGCTGGATTTTGCCATGACTAACTATCCACCCGCTTGTGAACGGTTTGTGGATGTTATGGGGTTGAAGACCGCGTTTCCGGCTTTTATGGGTAAGGCAAGTTCATGTTTCCCTTTTAGCAGTGGCATTGTTTCTGTGCCCCTTTCATTTGTTTTGCAACTGCTAGAAGCAATATATGAGCATTGGATGAATATGCACCTAATTTTTCAAACCATGTCATATGAAAGAATGCTAAGCATAGGAAGACTCGAACTCAATTTTATGTTAGTCGTGACTGCTTCAAATTTTAATGTGGGGGTTACTTGATGATAATCCACCTAGGAAAAAAGTTTAAAGAACAAAAGGGACAGGTTTCACATCCTAATGATTTACAAAGATCATCGTTAGTGTTTTACTAAACAGTGTGGCCGCATAGATAGAAATTCCATACTGTGGGAGGGATTGGTGGATAGCAATATATCCTTGCAAAGTGGCTTATTAAGTTAATCAAATGTAATTCTTGTATTTCCAATATTTTTGAAAGACTATTGTTGGTTAGGGCTGTTAATCAAGCCAAGGTTGAACACTATTTTAAGCTCGTTTAAGAGTAAATAGTTAAACGAGTCAGCTCGTTTATGTGTAAATTAAGCTCGACAAAAGCTCGATTAACACCCCTACTGTTGGAGTAAATATTGAATACAACGGTGATACCACGTCACAATTGATGACATGGTATCACCAACCAATTATAAAACCCTAAATGGGAAAGGTGAACCCCACTTAAAATTACATGGCAAGAGAGTGGGAAGTTATTTGCTTACATGGCAAGTTAGTTATTGATTTTTGTGGGGTCTATGTGCTTATTTGTTATAATATTATTAGTTGGTGATACCACATCACCTTGCCATGTGGTATCACCGTTGTAATGAATATTTTTTCCTACTGTTGGTGCTTTGATGTTGTCATATTTATTGGCCTGCCAGAATACCAACATGTGATTATGTGGTTAATGCTTGCTTAAGAACCTGAATTTCTAGGTGTAGTAAAAGCATCATGAAGCTGAAGAAATACATAACAAAGAAGAGAGGAGGAACAATGAGAAAATGAAATCACAGAAATCTTATTGATCAAGTCACTTTACATCATATGTTGTCCTATTTATACGACTCAAGATAATTATAATAGTATAGAGAGAGAGATTCTACCTAATTACAGAAAGTCTTTTGATAGAATATTAACTACAATCACGTTTGATTTACTTGAGCATTACAATTCTGTTTGAACAACACTGCATCTCTGTAACTAACTCGGTTGGAGGGGATTGAATGCTACTGCAATCCTTTAACTGTAATGCTGCTGAACTACTTGTTGTCTGTTGGACTGCTGAATGAGCGATATCAACAGCTGTGTTCATATGCCCCCTCAAACCCATCGTGGAATACACCACGAGTTTGCTTCTATGAAGGCAAAAACGAAATGTAGGCAACCCCTTGGTGAAGATGTCAGCCAACTGTTCTGTAGTGGACTCATAAATAATGTCAAGATCTTTTCTTATGATTCTCTTTCTAACAAAATGATAATCTATTTCAATATGTTTTTATACGAGCATGAAATAATGGATTTGAAGTGAGTGCTAGTGCTAAAACATTATCACATCTCAACAAAGGAGCTTTGGATAGAAATATTTTTAAGTCATACAACAACATTCTAAACCAAGAGATCTCAGCTGTTGTGACTGCCAAAGCTCTATATTTAGCCTCAGTAGAAGATTTGACAATGGTAACTTGTTTCTTAGCTGCCCATTGGATGGGATTAGAACCAAAAAAATAACAAAACTAGTGATGGATCTTCTATTTGTAGGATCCCTAGCCTAATCTGCATCACGGAAAGCAGAAAGTGGAAGATCTCCTGGAGTGAAGGTGAGGCCAAGAGTAGAAGTACCCTTCATATGTCTCAGTATCCTCTTAACAACTTCAAAGTGGAGGTCTGTAGGAGCACCCATAAACTGACACACATAGTTTACTGCAAAGGTGATATCAGGTCTGGTAAAAATAAGATATTGCAAAGCTCCAACAAAACTCCTGTACAAAGTAGGGTCAGAACGAGGAGTTCCCCCATGACTGAGGAGTCTTTGAGTAGCAACAGAAGGGGTGGTACAAGGTTTACAAGTAGACATATTCACTCTTTGTAACAAATCTGCATTTGATTAATGAATAGATCAGAGGGAGTAAGTGATTTTCAAGACCTAAAAAGAAGTGTAATGGACCTGGGTCTCTCATATAAAAGGCTTGAATAAGCTGAAAAATAAACTAAGCAATATAGACAGAATCATTCCTTGTGATGATTATATCATCCACATACTAAAGAAGAATGGTAAGAGAAGAACATGAGGCTCTAACAAAAAGAGAAGAGTTAGCAGTAGAAGCAGTAAACTGATAGGTAAAGAGATGAGAAGTAAATCTCTCAAATCAAGGTCTAGGAGCTTGTTTAAGGCCATAGAGACCTTTTTGTTGTTGACAGACATGACGAGGAAAATCAGGATCAACAAATCCTTGTGGTTGAGTCATATAAACCTCTCCCTTAAGTATGCAATGAAGAAAAGTATTCTTCACATCAAGTTGATGTAATATCCATTGAAATTGAACAGTAAGAGCAAGAACCAATTTTAAAGTGGCTTGTCTAACTACTGCACTGAATGTTTTTGTGTAGTCTAGCCCTTCCTCTTGATGAAACCCTTTGGCTACCAACCTTATCTTATATCTGTCAACAGAACCATCTGGGTGTTGTTTGACTATGTACACCCACTCACAACCAATTTCACTGTGATGCAAAGGTGGAGGAATAAGGATCCAAGTATGCTGTTGCTAAAGAGTTGTGTCTGAGCACTTAGATAGGACTTAGGTTCAGTGACTGGTGAAGAACTGGTTGAGGAAATAGCTGTAAAAGTTTTCTTCTTTGAGATGCTTGATTTACTTTTGGTTGCATAGGGTGAGAGGTCAAAGAAGGAACAACTGGTAAAGACCGAAGAAGAAGGTAAAGAAGTAGGAACAAATTCAGTAATTAGATCAGAAGTAGGCAACTGATTTATAGGTACTGAATGACTGTGAGGAATTGGATTAATGAGAGATGGTAAAAGATGACTGAGGAAACTATGAGAAGAGAATTATCTGTGCCAGAATAGTAGCTTGTTTCTGGGGTGGTGAACCAAGAATAGAAGTAATAGTGGCTGGAAACCAAATATCAGAAGACAATGAAGGAGGAGGAATGGTATTGGTATGATGAGTAAAAAGAAATCTATTCTCATACAAAATAACATGCCTAGATATATAGAATCTATTTGTATGCAAATCAAAACAAAAGTTACCTTTGTAATCAAAAGGATAACCAAGGAAAACACACTCTTTGGTCTTAGGTTGAAGCTTGTTAGAATTGTAGGGTTTCATGAGAGGATAACAAGCATAACTAAAAACTTTCAGATGAGAGTAATCAGCTGGTTTGCCAAAGATTTGTTGATAAGGAGATTTGCTAGAAGTTTTTTTGCTAGACATTTGATTGATGAGGTAGACTGTTATAGCAAAAGCATGGAACCAAAATGGAAGAGGTAAAGAAGTCATGGACATGAGAGTAATTGTTGTTTCAGAAATATGTCTGTGTTTTCTTTCAGCAATACTATTTTGTGCTGGGGTATGAAGGCAAGACTTGAGATGCTAAATGCCTTGGCTGGATAATTTTTTTTGCAAATCATAACCAATGTATTACCCTCCCCCATATGAATATAAGTTGCCAATGTTGACAGGCAACACATTATTTACATATGCCTTGTATTTACAAAACACTGAGAAAACTTCTGATTTATTTTTCGAAGGAAAGATCTAAGAGAATCTAGAACAATCATCAATGAAAGACACGTAGTACCTAAATTCACGAATAGAAGGATGAGGGTAGGGATCCCAAACATCACTATGTACAGCTTGTGAAGGATGTAAAGACAATGACTTAGAAATAGGGAAAGACAACTTGGATATCTTCTCATACAAGCAATGTTCACAGATGTGATTATCAGTTGCTTGCTTACTGAAAAGGAAAAGTAGAGCAAATTTGCTGAAGAACTGGATTGGAGGGATGGCCTAATCGATAATGCCATTGTTGGTGAGAGATTCTTGTTCCAAGATAAGCACCAAGAGAGCTGCTGCTGACACAAGGGATGTGATACAAACCATCCTTATGCTGGCTCTTGTAATGTGTTTGGCCTGTTACTTTGTCCTGAATCAGAAAAGAGTCAGAATCAAAGAGAAAAATGCAATTATTGTCTAAACAAAACGACTTAACAGGGAGAAGATTGGTTGCTATAGAAGAATCTCTAAGTACATCAGTTAGTTTGAAAGAATGTGAGGGAGTATGCAAGAGAGTTTGATTTGTATGAGAGATACGAAGTTCCTCACCATTACCAACATAGATTTTATCTTCACCATAATATGGAACATTCAGAGACAGATGCGCAAGATCTGGAGTTAAGTGGTGTGAAGCATTAGTATCAGTAAGCCGACAGTTTACTGTATTTGGATCTGCAAAAGCTGTCATTGCACTAAGCTATGGAGGTGGAGGTCTACCTTGATATGAGTAGTCCATTCTATGATAGCATTCAATTGCACTATGTCCTATTTTGTTACAGATTTGACAAAATATTGGATTTGTTTGATTGAATCCTTGTTCTGAAGGAGTTTGTGGTTGCTGATTATGAAATTGCTGTTGTCCAGAGGAAAATGAATTATACTTACCTTGAGAATTAAACTGATTTCCATTACCTCTATTGTTGTAACCACCTCTTTGTTGATATCCACCTCTTTTATTGTTTCCATGACCTTTTCCTTGCTGAGAGTAATTCTTGCTTTGTTGATTGTAGTTGTTCTGTGAAGCTACCATAGTACTAGGTGTGAATTGAGACGGACTGAATTTTGCTGATAGTTTTTGTTTGCTTTTAACAATACATGTAACTCCTCGAGAAATAGGTGATGCTGTAGTTCAAATTGCAGTTCTGAATGGTCCAAACTGTAAAGGGAGTCCATTCAGTGGGTAGATCAAAATATGCTCATCTTCAACATTAACTGCTACTAAAGCTAACTTGTCCCTAGCTTCTTTTATTTTCTAAAATTAGACATCAACTGAATCTGTACCTTTAACAATAGTCTGCAAATTTGTTTTGAGTGGTAGAATGTTTGATCTGGACTGAGAAGAGAATCTTCTTTCTAAGGCTAGCCTAACTTCTCTAGAAGTAGTGTATCCAATTACTAAAGAAATTGCAGACTGTGAAAGTGTTGCATTAATCAGTGTCATGAGAGCCTGATCTTGAACAAACCAGTGATGATAATCAGGATTGATTTCAGTGGTGAATCCTCCTGAATTATCTTGAATAAACTGTTCTGGACACACGTGATCCATCAACAAAATCAATAAGTGAATGAGCCCTTAGGAGAGCTATAATTTGAAACTTCCGTGCAACATAGTTTGTTGAATCCAATCTCAATGAGATTAAGTTGCATATGTTTGACAGTAGATAAATTGGAGTTTTAGCATTTGAAGAAGGAGAAGTTTCTGTGAGAAAGGTTGTAGTTGAAGAAGATGATGCAGAAGTAGCCATTGAAGAAGACGTTGTCTTTCTCAATGCTTTGATACCATGAAGAAATACGGAACAGAGAAGAGACGAGGAGCAGAGAGAAAATGAAATCACAGAAATCTTATTGATCAAGTCACTTTACATCATATGCTGTCCTATTTATAGGACTCAAGATAATGAAAGTCTTTAACTGGCTATTAACTACAATCACGTTTGATTAACTTGAGCAACACAACTCTTTTTGGACAGCTCAGCACCTCCTATAACTAACTCAGCTGTAGAGGATTGAGTGCTAGTGCTGTCCAACTGTAATGCTACTGAACCACTTCCCTGCTGGACTGCTGGATGAGTGATACCAACAGCTGTGTTAATAGAAGCTTCTGCCACTGCCATTAACACTTGCATTAATGTTTAGGCAGGTGTTTCCTTGACATTTTGCATATGTTTTGTAGCTGTTGCCGAGGCATATTTGATATTTGTTTTTGAAGATTGTATTGGCCATTCAGATAAATTTTTGATCACTTCGAAATTCTTTTTGCTTCATCGGATCTTTCACAATAGTGCTTCACCATTTCTATGTGGGAAACTTTCCATCCATCTTTGAGTTTTGCTATATGTTTGAAAACAAATCATCTTCTAGATATGAAATTCCATTTCCAATATTGTTGGAATTGTGCTTGAGAAGAGGTCAAGCTTTTCATAGCGTGAGGAAGGCCACTAAGAGGAGATAGCATTGATAAATAGTAAGTTTATTACCTGCTACTACTTTCTGGGGAGCGCTTATAACACAGAGAAATAAATAATCTGGTGGGTACCATTGCAGATATAAGCTGTGCACATTATTTCCTTACTTGAAAACTATTGTTTGCCTTGTCAACTGAAGTGCGATTAGGTTGTTTTCCTTTTTTTCCTAATGTCTTCTATGCCTATTCAGTATGAGGACAATTGTTTTCAGAAGAACTAAATCTACATGATTATCCAAGTGTGCGCATGCTTTTGTGTGCTCCGATATTGTTCTACACCACTAGACTGCATCTAGTTAGAAAATAACAGAATTAACGTGTTTCAAACTTTTTTTAGATTCCCGTGAACAAGAAGAACAAGAGAAGGCGTTACAAAGAAGAATTGGAAGAGCGGCTTATATCACTAATTGCATCATTATTTGGTAAGAAGGCATGTCTGTTTCAGAACTTTGATTTCTTTGTTTTGGGAGTTGATATTTTGCAACTTCAACAATAATAACTATGCCTATATTTTTCCTTCATACTATGTAGGCATGTCTATGTATATATTCTCTTCTTGATCTTGTTTCTTTTGAAAGTAAGATAGCAATATGTGAAATTTATAACTAGAATTTGTAAGTTGGTAACTTTATATTGGCATTACAGGCGGAATTTTGAGGGGTTCCAGGAGGGAAAGATTGTTAAGTAAATTTGTGGAAAATGAATGTGAAAAGATAGACCGGCTTATGGAGCTGTACATGAGGTGATTCCTTGCTTACAAGCATATGATCTTCAGAACCCCCTCTACTCAACTTCCCCTCCTTACAAACCCATCCCCTCACTTCTTCTACTTGCAAAAATGGAATTTATTTTTATTTAGGGATTAAATCATCTTGTGACTATGCATTACTATTTCATTTTCCAGATATTCTGATAGAGTGAAATCAGAGACTGAAAGGATGAACCAGCTTGAACTCGATGATTTAGAGGTTCTTTTCATTTTTTCATTACTTTTTAGCTACTATTACTGCATTTTAAGTAAGTGTTTTGAAACATTTTATTCATTACATATTGCAGATGGATGAAGAGGAAAAGTACAATCGAAAGCTAGAATCGGGACTCTATAGTCTTCAGGTTGGGGGATTGTTCTGGTTTCTCCATTGTGAATATAACTTGGGATATTGTTCAAGAACTTCTTGTCATATCCTGCTAGAATTTGTAGGAAGCACTCTTCAAGGTCAAATAGAACTGAAATGATCTGAAATTTGTTCCATTGGTTTACATGTGAGGGGATATTTATTCGGGGGTGGCAATAAGGCAAACAATAGGCAATGTTGTGGGACTGTTAACATACCTGTGAACACTTACCCAAAAAAAGACTAGAATATCGTTAACTGTTCTTTTTTCAAAAACAAATGTGAACATGTCCTTACCTTGCCAACCTTTTTTAGCCACTAAACCACTTATAATCGACAGTAAGGGAATCCGTTCTTCAATTGGCCATAGGTAGTTTAGGTATCATCTTTGAGAACGTTTCCTACATTTGTCTTACATAACACAGATACACACACAAAAAGAGGACTTCAGATGACTGGTCTGGTGGTGGTCATCTAATGTGGAAAAAAGAGATGCATCAAAAGTGTTATTTGCCGGTGTTTGATGTGGCCAAAGAATGAATTGAAAGAGGTCTTCATGATGTGGATTAGGTGGAATTATTCCACCTGTGTCCAAGATTTGCAACAGTAACACTGCTTAGCCATATAACTTTACCTAAATTTTTCTGCAGTAGAACTTTGCAAATACTTTGTTGAGAAACTACGAGTTTTAGTGTTGAAGTAAATTACAGTGATTTTAGTTTATCGCTTCGCAGCCAATTTAAATGACTTGACTACTTCTGTCTTTGATCCTGCAGCTGATATCTGTTATTCTGGGTCATCTTTGGACCTCTGAGTAAGTCTTGGCATCTGATATATGTTCCCATCTCTTTGTCCAATGAGCCTGTTTTACGAGTTTGTTATCTTCTGATATTGGTTCTCTAATTGAAGTTCATTATTCTGACACAGGCACCCCCAAATGAGAGGAAGAATAGAATTGCTACTTAAGCAGCAAAAGCTAACGAAAAAGGACGTTAAGGATATACTTCAGGTAATGCTGATGAACTGCTTTTTTTTTTTTATACCAAATGTCTTTCTTTCTCGGTTTTCCCTTAAATTTATTTGTCCTGGCATAATTTGTTTCCATGGTCACTGCATGCATCTATGGTAGCTACATTGTTTAATCTTGATTCTTGAAATTGATAAGAACTTGTTTTGGCCAATAGTGATTATTGAGATTTTTAAGAATCAATTACGATATAATATTACAATAATTTTTCTTCTATATGCATATACGTATAAGTTACTAGTATTTATGTATTCGGGTGTAACACAGGAGTATCATGACAACATTGGAGATCTGGATGGGCCGGAAGAGAAGGAGAGGGCACAGGCAAAGATCCAAAAGTTCATCTCGGCTTTTTGACTGTAGGTTGTGTCCATTTGCACTTGAAATGCTTCAAGTTAGTTGCTTATTTTGACAAACAAAAAAAATAGAAAAGATTCCTCTGTGTTACATGACTTGTGCTGAATATAGTGGTTTAAAGCTGGATCAGCAGTGTTGTAAGTGATTAGATTCAGCACTGATCGATGCTTATAGCAGTGTTAGTAACGAATGTGGCCTACTAATTATTTATGTTCTGAGGCTTCCAGAATTTTTTTGAATCTTCAGATTTTCTGCTTGGCATTCTTCAAGTAAATGTACATTTTACTTTGTAAAAGCTACTCTCAAAATAACTCTTGTACATAGTATTCCACTTTTTCTTTTTTGGTATTGCGGTTAGGAATGTTTGAGTCGGTCTATGCATATCTCGACTAATTTTTTTGCAGTCCAATCCACGGTAGACTATTAATGGCGGAACTATGGAATTTATGAGGATAAATGTCTCATGGTTTGACGTCAAGAGAGTTGCTAAGTTTTGAACTTAGTATGTCTGAGTTTACAGTTTTGTGTTTGTCTCATCTACTTTGTTAAGAGTTTGTAAACCTATGGTTGTCTTTTTTAAACTAATTTGTCTGTTAGTTATTGCATTTTTCCAGCTAAATGAGCCTCGCTAAAATTCAGTAGGATGCATAGAGGTGTAATTTGGATAGGTTGAGAGAACAGTCCAAGTTCAATTCAAGATAAATTGTTTTAATAAAGTTGGATTTAAATTGAGAATTTAATCTGAATCTTTCAACGCAAGTATTATTGTCTATATTGCAATCTTTACCACGAGTTGAACTCTTTAGATCACATTTGATTTTAGAATTATATAATATTGGGTTATACAATTCAAATTGGGTTGAGCCCAAATTTATGTCATAATAAATTGGTGAATTTTGATGTACGGATTAAGTTACAACGCAATCAAAATTTCGAGGATTTAATTGTTGCAATTTAAACTGTGGGCTAAATAAAAGTTAGACGCATACTTTAAGGGTGTAAATTGTAATTTACCCAACAAATAAACTAAGGAATACTAGTGTTAAAGAAAAAAGCCTTCTATACATCTATTATTTCAAGTTGAGTTCAAATGTCAATACAATGCTGATGATCATTTTTAGAGTGCAGACATTACATATCATATGAAGCTTGATTCAAGCTCCATAGAGGGGCATATGTACATCTCAACTTATGTTTTTCACTAAAATTACACCATAATTTGGTTACATAGTACATAAGCAAACCCTTTTAAACTCTCTGCATAATTGGATCCAAAAGCAACTACCGAAGAAATGAGAAATTCACTCCATATTTTCTCTGGAATCACGATTCATTAAATACATAAAATCCACAATCTCCCTTTATAATATAATGCTGTAAAGTGTCGAGAAATTATCTCCTTTTTTTGTGTACCTACAACCAAACGAACTAGTTAGTAAATAAAATGATTGAAAAATATAAATTTTTCTCAAACATAACAGTAGTTTAGACGTTTTTTAACATTAAAATGGAACCAGAAATAAATATAACTAATTCAATATATGAAAGGGGAACCTTTGGCAAAACAATTGTTACTTCTTAGTGAACCACATAACAAAAGAAGTAGCAATTAACCTCCAACCTCCAATGTGCAGCCTTTACTCTGCTGCAGCCTTCACTTTCTTGTGTTATTTCTGATATGCATTGCAACCATGGTTAATTTTCACCACTATTTGTTAAGAGTGGGAGAAGAAAGAAAAAAAATTGACACAGCAGGATTTAGGCAAAAAATGAAAATGTAAGCGTCCGAACACTTTCTTACCGATTTTTTCCCTTGTACGTAGATTAATTGTATTTTCCCTCTCAAACTTTAATTAAATCTACAGCGAGGGATGTTGCTGTTCATGTATCGATGATTGAAACCAAGTACTCACCTAAAACTTGCATCTGATGATCCTGGTTCATCCTTCAGACTGAGTTCAGCTAATTGATTTGCCAAGGACTGCCTCGGATCAGCATTTGTAGAAGTAATGCAAGTATCGGCATTTGAATTCACTGGCCATGTCATTGGAACCACCAAATTCCTGTGGCATTCAAAAAGTTGCAAGTAAGCTTCATAGTCTACCTCGTTCAAGTTCTGAACTCACAAATTACTTCGTTCCCTCATATAAAAGGCCTTAAAACACATAATCTATCAAAGCAGTTATACAAAAATAATATGGCGTGCATACCCTTCGACAAGTTTGACTACGCAGCGATTCAAGTTATCAACTGTATAGCCTTCAAACAAGTTGTCAAGATACTTCAGTTTCGGTATTTGAGACGCTGGCAAAATATCCCAAACTTTCAGAACCTGGATGTATTTTGATTTTTCCTTCACAATGTCTACAGTCCAAATTAGAGATAATATCCCATTGACATTGTACTGCTCCAACAGTTGAGTGGAAGCCTGAGCCCTGTCCTTGAGAGTTCTATCATTTTGAGACCGACGCCAACCAGTTGAAAGCTTCATCAATAGAGAAATCACTGCTTTGCGAGTTTCTATATTCTTAATTCTGGCCATGGATCTCGGAAAATAATCACTGAAGCAAACCTATTATCACACAGTAAAGATCACTAAGATTCTGTTTGAGAACAATTAATATCACTTCAACTAATAGGGGAAAACTTTAAAAATCCTAAAATACCTCACATCCAAATTCTTGTGACCATTTTAAGGTGAACACCAGTCTAAGCCATTCAATTCATACTTTTATGTTAGTAAAACTAGCATTTCAGCTAAGGGTGACAATTTTTAACACGACACGAATAAATGGGTTTGAGTTAGTTATTTTTTTATACGAACCCGTGTATGATACGACCCGTTAACACGAAGTGTTAATGGGTCGTGTTCGGGTTCAACCCGCTTAACCCGAATTGACCCGTCAACACGAAATTTTTAATTCAAAGGACATTGACATGATTTTTTCGTTTCAGGTAAGAGTTTTTATGTTTTGATGACTTGTTTTCTTCATTACTTCTAAAATTTATTTTGGTTGCGCAATGTACGATTAACATATTTAATTAGTATTACAGAAATAAAATATTGGTTATTTGTAACTGTTTATCAAACACTGACATAATTATTGTATAAAAAAATATTATTACTCATTATTATTATAATTAAGTTAATTTTTAGTTTGTAAAAAAAGTATGAGGAAAAATTCAATTAAGTGAAAATAAAATCTTAGAGTTAAATTTTTTATTCAAAGTTTATGTGGGTCAACACGAACACGACACGAAAATAAACATGTCAACTCGACACGACACGATTAGTTAAATGAGTTAGGTTAGAGTTGACAAATGTTCGACACGACTAATGTTCGACACGACACGAATTTGACACAACACGACTCAATTGTCACCCCTAATTTTAGCACAGTATCTTATCTTAAAAGGATAGAAACAAGAAGACCACATTCATAAATTGGTGAAACTTCTTGGAATAGGTATTTTCTTGCGATCCATGCGCCAAAAACTGAAAAATCGGATTCTTGAATGCTTATAAAATAGTCAATTTCTTATTATTCTTAGCACCGAAGAAGGGCCTTGGTGCAACGATAAAATTGTTCTATTGTGATCTAAAGGTCACGGGTTCGAGTCATGAAAACAACCCTTGTGAATAAGGCTGCGTACATCAAACTCTCCAGAGATCCTGCAGTGGTAGGAGCCTTGTGCACTGGGTATGCACTTTACATTTGACATCGAAAGAATGATTCTAAGTGAGTAGATAACAAAGGCAGCATACCTTCCACCTAGCCATACTGGATAGAGGGGAATCCATGTTGAGTAAAGTATTCAGTTGGCCAAGCTCAATTAAGGTGCCTGTAATAGCTTGAGCCAAGTTGCTGTCCTCAATAGCATCGTAGAAACAACCACGAGCCTTAGCATCTATCACTAATTTCTTCCAAACAGAACCACTTTTAATCAAGGTTGGTCCATTCCCAAGTACCCAAAGGCAATACCTACAAAAAGAAAGCAGAAGACATTGCTCTTTCTTGCAAAATCACCAGAGACTAAAAATGTCTGAATACACTTCTGTTCACTTATTTGAAAGCTATACCTTGCTCGAGTCAGAGCCACATTTGCTCTTTGATTATTGGAAAGGAAACCAACTGATCCATTCCCGTTACATCGCACAGTAGAGATTATTATCACATCCTCCTCACCGCCTTGAAACCCATCAACAGAACGAACATTCACGGAGAACTCGCTGTCTACATCCGTACTGTATTTCTTTCCAAGTTTTTCCTGAATCGCATAAACTTGAGCTTTGTATGGTGAAATGCAACCAACACGAACCTTCTGTTTTGTGCTGACAAATTCTACAGAGGAAAACAATAGTCAATTCCCACTTAAGTGCTGCTTTAAGAAGTAAACCAACCAGTCAAATAGAAAAATGTCACCGAACCCTTTACTAGCAGTTCCTATAGAAATTAGTCACTAGAAGAAGATTACCTTTGAAGAGGCTCGCTACTATCTCAACAACCGCAGCTACCTCCGCCATATTTTTCGTGCTATGACTGTTATCAAACACCTCTTGACCATAGGCTACATTTATAAAAGAGTAGGAACCAAACATGGCTCCCTTCAGAAAGCGCCTCTCATAGTTCTTTTCTTTGACATTGGGACCATCCACAATCTGTTTGTCATAAAACTCCTTATTTGGAAATAAGCATATTGATGGATGCATTCTGTACTGGACTTTAAGAAGGTGCTTCCGTTGTCCTAATAAAACTAGCCTCTCAAATAAGCTCCTTCCAAATTCAGCCTTCTCACACATCTATTAGCAACAAAATAAAGATGTTAATAGTAGAATAGCTCATCATACTTGTCACAGAGAAAAAAACATAAGGTTTGATTGTAACCTTGCTTTGAACCATTGCAGGAAGTTGCCTCTCATCTCCAATAAGTATAGCATGGCGGAGACCACAGAGCTGTAAGGGAATAGCTGATTCACATTCTTTAAGCTGAGCAGCTTCATCGATTACCAACATTTCCAGTGGTGGTTTCATTCCTTCTGTGTGCAACTTGGATGAGCTTGAAACAGTGCAGAAAATCAAGCCAGCATTTTTCAAACAAAAACTTCTGACTTGATATTCAAAGCTTTCAATATCACAGTCACCTTTAAGATTTGGAACATCAAATGTTGCTTGAAGGAATTTCAATATTTGAAGGCATTCAGTTCTGGCCGTACACAACTTATTATAGTTTCTCATCCTTGTTCCACCCTCTTCAATTCCATTGAAGACTTCTCTTAAGCCTTCATTTGTAACACTATCACTTTGCAACAAAGTTCCAACAGTTTGAAGCAAACCAAAAACTTTAATCATGTTCTTTACTACATCTAATGGAATGAAAGAAGTAGGTAAATGGGTGTACAAGTTTGTAAAACAAAACAGAAGCTGCTCGCTAATGGAATTGAATCTCTTAGTGAAAAACTCCTTAAATGTCCAAGGGTTGAGGCGTTTATCATCGGCCTTTCCTTTGCAGTTCTTACTTTCCTTACCATCTTTCTTATTACCCTTAGATTGCTTTCTTTTCTGAGAAGACATCTTTTTCTTTGGATTTTTCTTGTTTTCCTTCAAGGTTTCAACAATTGCCTTCTTCCACATTTTGTTTTTGACCTTGAATTGTAAGTCTTGATCACTGATCTCACCTTTTTTGTTTTGATTGCCACCCGAGTTTCTAATTTCACCATCCTCCTCCACAACATCATGATCTTCATCATCATTTTTCTCATTCTCTTCATCTTTTATCATATACAGATTATATTGCTGTTGAGGGTCTTCAAGCAGACATATCATCGATTGTGTACTGACTTTCCACCCAGAAAGTGGATATAAACAATGGGCAAGAATGGAAGCACGGTACTCAAGAAAAACATCAAAAAGGTCTTCATGATCATCAATCTTCATTCTTTCCCCATTACCAAATAAAACAATATCTCCCAATCCGTAAGTATCAAATTGAATAGCATTCCTCACCAAACTCATAAGTCTACTTGTGACTCCTATCACTGCAATGTTTGTCGGGGCACAGCACAATGTTCTGCATTTCAATCTTAACAGTGCAAATAACAAGGAAGCGACTGTTTTTGTTTTCCCAGTACCTGGAGGGCCCCATATTAATCGTACACTATTTGCATGATTGCATTCTCGGGTAGCAATACAACTTAAAACAGCATTTTCTTGGGATTCATCTAGCTTAAATGAGCGAATTACTTCCTTTGAGTTCGATACAGCAGAACTTTCATTTCCTTTAGTGGAACAGAGAGTACATGTTCCACCAACCTGAACACCAGAAGAAATTGTATAGATGAGAAATGTATGAGTAAAAACACAAAGAAATAAACAAGAACGGGAGGCTGTGTTTCCTATTAAATTTAGACCATAGTTGTTTTCTCTGTTTATGCAGGCAATTCAAATGGAAGATGTAGGCACTTTAGAGGTACTTTCAAGCCGCCAAAGGGCGGTTTTCATATGTGAAAAATGATAACCAAGTAAAAATGCTGTGTTTCCTTACCCCAGAATCAGTTTGCAGCACTTTTTTAATGATGTTCATGTTTCCCCCTTCCTGTCCTGGATGCAAGGCTTTCCATATACGAATATTCGTTGTCAAGTTTGTAATGTATACGGCAAAAAGTTTCTGTTTCTTGTTATCCTTTCCCATAGCTGCTTCCTCAAATCCAAAGAGATTTGAAGTCAAGATTGTAAATGCATCAGGATATTTCTCTGATTTAGTTTCAACTAAAGCAATGAGATAGGATCTCTTGGGCCTGTTGAGGTCATCTATACACTTTGGTCTTACATCTGTCAAGGCAATGAGATCTCCAACCTCAGGCTGATACTTGCCTTTGCTATTCTCCTCTTCTCTCATTTTCTGCAAGGTAATGTTATACAACAACCTTTTGGGAGGCTTAAAGTTTGCAGAGATTTTAACATCGAAAATTTCACGCACAGGTGCACGTGGCAAGTCTGTCGTGCTTGAGAGCAAATCAGCATGTGTTTCCTCAATTAGTGGGTAGATGAATGACTTCATGTAATCAGCTGTTGAAGAAAATGTTTTTGGAATTTTCTTCACCTGTATACAGAAAAGTGTGATTCAGCACGGATAGCATAACAAAAGACTTCAAGACAGATCAAGATCGTTGAAAGCAGTGTTGATTGGGCGTCAATCAGGTCAGGGCAACAGTGTTAGAAAATTTGATAAGACCCAATTCCAAAAATCTTTCGATAATGTAAGTAAGATTGAAACATGTATCCAAAAAACAACGTTTCGGGTATTTTTTAAGCACTTTTATATTTTATCCCGCTATTTGAGGTGTTTTCATAATAGTACTTATTTGCTTGATTTTTCTAGAGGACCATTAGAGTTTTGTATTTATATGATCTTGAAAAAGGTGAGACAACACTTTTGAAGATTCTAATATGATATTATTGCGATAATCAACATGTTATGACTTCTATTTTTTAATCTCGTTTCTTTATTCACGCTATCCTGCATCAAAGACTCATGACTAGAATACTTGGAAATTACCACTTGCATTTCAAAACAGCCAAAAGACAGGCAATTAGAAGCCACATTGGCTTAGCAAGAAAAATAAAATCAGTGAAGTTATTTTTCTTACAACTATGAAAAACCTGACTCCCCATAAATATCAGTACTCTTGTGTATTATTATACCAACTGAATTAAGCTATTTGCCACAAATGTCAGCATATGAACTTAAGTCATAACATCCCAAACTAAATATGTTCTCATATATTTTTGTTTGTGATAAAACTAATAATAAAACACAATTTGACAAAAATAATATCTCACATGACATGGATATGGCATTCTTAAGAACCATTTTGTTGTAATTTTTTAATTACATGGTGACACCAAGTGACGGTGACGAAGATGATATTGTGTCACTGTTGCATTGAATATTTTTTCCAATCTATGAGAAATCAATAAAAGGAGACATAGAAGAGACAAAAACACTACCACCCCAGTAGGCCTATGGCCAATCATATAGTAATTTGATAGTGTTGTTAATATAATGATAGTGAAATTGATACATTGACATTGTTACACAGTATAGGTCATTCAATTGGAGGGCTCTGAGACACATCACTCACGATGTCCACGCAATATGACCTAAAAAAAGTTAAACAAGACGATAGATTTAGATCATATCAGATTCGGTGATGAGTACTCACCAACTCAAGATCGACTCAGAAGGCTTGTCCAGAGTAGTGTGAGACTTATACGTAACATGTAACAGTATTGATTCTAAATTTGTCAAACCATGATTCATATCAGTATCCACCAATACTTTGATTACATACAAATACATGTTGATATACAATAATATACTGGTATTGTGTATATATTTATACCGGTACAATTACCATGCAATTGAAACAAGCTCTGTCCCAATCTAGAAGAAATCAAAAAATTGATTGTGCTGCTTCTTGGCTTATATAATGGGAGTGAAATTGATGCATAGATAACCATAAAAGGGGTATACATATATAAATAATAAATATATATTGTGAAAACGGTGAGACAAACCTTTCCCTTGTAGAGATCCTTATTAAGAACATCAGCAATGGACCAAGAGAAAACCAAATCGATCAAGCCTTGACCCGGCCTGGATTCTACTTTCTTTGAAGATGTTGTCGTCGTCGTCATCATCATCTCTCCTTCTTCTTTATATTATTTAGTGCCCAAAACCCTTTAATCATTCCAACATTAGAAACCTCAAAAACAAATAAAAACAAACGCTCGAACACTTTATATTACACACACATGCACAGACTATAATAACAGAAGGGTCGCTTACCAGCAAAGCGAGCAGAATTGGAAGAAGACAAACCAAAAGTATTGGTAATGGAATAGAATAATACAATGAAAGAGAAAAATATATATGCTCAGCATTATGATTTTAAGGTTTCAAAAGCTTCAATGTGTCCTAAAAGATGTAATCAAAAAGCAAATGCCCTTGCTTTTCGAAAGGAAAAAAAAAAAGAAGAGAAAATGCCGTACAATTGCGCATAAGAAAGAAAGTGTATGAACGATGGAATGGAATAAAGAAACAGACCCAAGTTGACTACAAGTCAAGAAAACAAAAGCTTGATCGCACAAGATAAGAGGGAAGTAAGGGAAATTAAATGTGTGGAACCCACCTCCTCTTCCTTAGCAGTGTTCTCTCTCCCTCTCTCTCTCTCTAGTCTGTAGAACTATACGTCGTGCTTTTTAAGGTATATGTGAGAAACAGATAGAAAATATGTAGAAGATTGTTACAATCAATGTTTAGGGAAAGGGAAAGGGAAAGGGAAAGGTCAAGAGAGAGAGGAAGAGAAACTTGGAGAATTGGAAAATGATGTGGTGCTCCTGCATTTCCTTCACAACAAAGAAAGCTAAATGGCGTTTCATTTGTCCCCCCTCTCTTTGACACTCCTTTCCGGTTTCCTTCTCCTTTCATCGTTAAAAGTCTCTCTCTCTCTCTCTCTCCTGGCCAGTTAACTTCCCACCGTGCATGGATACGTATATACCATAACTTCTCTGTACCTGGACGGAATTACACTGGGGCCAAGAAGAAAAAAGGAGGGGGTTGGGGGGGGCATGGCTCCGACTCAACTTTTCAAAAATATCATATACTTCCTTAGATTTTCTAAAATTTTATACTTTTCCTTAAGTTTTCAAAATCTCTAATGACTTGATATTTAATGACAAAATTGAGATATTAGTCACGTGAATTAGTGTTTCTAAGTATAAAATAGTGCATCATAATAATATATTGTCATAATTAATATTTATAATAGTATCACGTAAAAATAATATTTTTATCTGGAGTCATTGTATCATGTAACAAAGAAGAGAATAAATAGGCTATGACAATGTCATAAATTAATTTTACGTTGCCAAATAAGAATCAATTTTTAGATTTTATAACTCGAACTAATTTTTACAATTCATATTATATAAAAGTTAATTTTATTATAAGTTTTATAAAAGTAAAAAAATTTGACATTAAAGATAACTTATTCAATAACTAGTTATTGCCTGTGCCTAGGATTGCTAATCAAATTGAGCTAATTGAGTTCGGCTCGTTTTAGGGTCGTTCGAGCTCGTTTGAATATTTTAAACAAGTTGAATATGAACATAATTTTCGGCTTGTTTATAAACGAACTGAGCTCGAGCTCAAGTTCGAACAGCTTGAATGACTTGATTAAACTTGATATTTTTTACCTAGTTTTACTATTATTTTTAGTGGTCCAATTATTGTCGTCCATTTCAAACCTCTGCTGAGATCCAATGGTTAGGACAACATGTATATTAACCTCTCTGTATATTTTTGGGAGGATTTATGGCCTACGATGCCCACAGAGGAAAAGGGTTGTGGGCGGCCAAGGCTGTGTTCTTTCTGAGCTCTGCAGCTTCAAATCCGACCTTGGTCTCGCCTGATCCGATTATCGATTTCTTCAGCACTGACATCCTTGTGGCTCATTGAATGAACTGGTACAACCCGTGATAAGACTCTATTTGTTACTTACTCATTTGTCGATTAATTTCATTACAGTGATGGAAATGTTCTGGTTCATTCAATGGATTGTGCAAAAAAAAATAAAAAAATATGTTACTTAGGGTTCAATTTCATATCATAAAACCAGTAACTTTTCTTTATAAATAAATTACTTTTTGTGGTTTTCATATATGCAAGCCTTGATAGTTGATGGATTGGTGTAGCATTAGTTTCTTATATATCAAATTATCTCTAATTTCATCCTTGTATCGCAAGCCTGAATTCGAATTCTTGGATTAAGCTTCATACGAGCTAGAGCTCGAATTCGAGCTTGTTAACAAAGAACAAACCTAATCAAGCCAAGTTTAAACTTTTTATTTTTCAATCAAGCCGAACTTGAGCTAAAAAATAAGCTTGATGTTCGAGCTCAAGTCAAGCCTAAACAACTTCCCAAAATGTCAAGCCGAGCCTGAGCACGGTGATGTTCGTTGAGCTTGGCTTGATTATCACCCCTTACTTGTGCCTGAAGGTACAAAATAATAAAAAAATGGTCAACAATAAATATATTTGTATTCACATCTAAAATCAAATCACAAATATAGATGAGAAAGAAATAAATTTAAGCTCCAGTAATAGTGAGAGTGAGTGATGGTGATGGTAGTGGTAGTGGGTGGTAGTGGCGGTGGTGGGGTGACGATAGTAACGATGTCGATGGTGGTGGTAGTGGTGATGGTCGTGAGGGGTGGTGGTGAGGCGATAGGGATGGTGATGATAAGGGTGATGGTTGGACAATGACACTGGTGGTAGGGTGGTGGTGGGGTAGATGTGACAGTTGTGATGGTGATGGTGGTGGTGGGGGTAGTAGTGGGATGGTGGTGGTTGGGCGGTGGTGGTGGTAGGGTGGCGACGACAATAGTAGGACAGTGGTGGTGATGGTGAGACGATAGAGGTAGTGGTGGTAAGGGTGATAGTGTGTCAGTAGCGATGGTGGTGGTGGCAGCGTCAATGGTAGGACAGTGACAGTGATGGTGAGACGATAGGGGGTAGTGCTGGTAAGGGTGATGGTGTGACAATGACGATGGTGGTAGGGTGATGGTGAGGTGGCGACTGCAGTGATAAGACAGTGACAGTGGTGGTAATGTGGTAGTGGTGAGAGTGTTGGTGGTGGGTGTATGAGGATGATGGTGGTAACGATGGTGATGATAGGGGATGATATGCTGACGACAACGATAGTGGTGATAAGGGGCGAGATAGTGGTGGGGTGGTGACATTGGTGGTGGTGGGGGTGGTGACAGTAGAGGTGATAGTGGTAATGGTGATGATGGGGGATAATTTGGTGGCGGTGGTGGGGCGATGAGGGTGATGAGGTGATTCCAACTACTAATTTTTTTTAAAAAATATTTATGAAAAATTATAAGTATTAAAAGTACTTTTAAAAAGTCACTACAAACACACCCTTAACGTTTATTTTTCCTATTAAATTTAGAGTAATATTATTTGGACCTAAAATACTGACCTAATTTATTGACATAATAATGCGGTTGTAGTGGAACTATTGGATCAACACCAAATTCTAATGCTTGATGGCTCCCACATTCAATCCAATGGTCATAGTGAATTAGGTCAGCAAATTAAGTCAATAAATTAGGTCCCAATAACATTGCTCTTAAATTTGGGGCGTTAATATTAGCCGTCAAATTAATTTTAAAGTAAAATTAAAAGAGATATTAATTGTAAATAACAAAAGTCATTTTATTTATCTTTTGAGATTTGAATTGTATTGTACTTTATGATATAGATCTTATGAAATAAATTTTTTGAATGTGCAACTATTTTTGTTTGGCCCCCCTCATGATAAAATTCTGGTTCCGTCCTGTCTCTATACAATGCTTGTATACCTCTGTGTCCTAGTTGTATGATGGGTTCAATTACAAATATTAATTTTCTAAAATTATCATTTAATAAAAATATATCATGGTAAATCTATTTGTTTAAATATTTTTAATTATCTCATTTTTTTAATCAATAATTACAAATAATCCATATCAAAATAAACAATCAAAATTAATTTTTGGCATGGTTTTTGCTTTCCGCTATTAGAACCTTATCCAAGAACTAGAGCTTTCAGTTAATAGATTGTGTCATGCAAAATTTAAGTTATTAATATATATTTAATTTATACCTAACTAATTTATAATTGTGCATAACAAAATTCATATCATATATACCTAGTGTTTAGCAAATTCCTATCATGTCTACTTTGAGTTTGTGTTAATCGATTTATTAAACGAATTTAATGAATCTATATATAATTACCACTTGAACTTGATGATGTACAAAACTGTTTTATGCAAGATCGGTAAACTCAGGTAAATTTAAAATTTTTCTGAAAAAAAGTAAAATGGTCATTTTGCCACTATAATGCAGAGTTAAAATACGTGTTCTTTGGAGCTCGTATGACGCAACGGACTTCGCCGTTGGGTTCGTTTTACGAAATCTAGTAACCCAGACTAATTTCGTTGAATTTCGAGATAGTTAGATTTTTTACGTTTTACGAGACGATTAAGTGACGAATGACCTCAAAAGGTCCCAAAAATGGAAAATATAAAATTAATCAGATGGACGAAGAACACATAAAATTAATCAGATGAAAATTATAAAACACATAAAGCTGAACGAGCAGAGAGCTTAGTGCGAAGAACACTAGGAAGCAAAACAAAACAGATGCATCCAAATACACGCAAAGAGAAATAATCAGGTGACTTATCACACAGTTTCTCAAATGGAGAAATTCCAGAGGTGATGACAGTGGGAATAGAATTAATCAGATGGACCGTAGTAAGTATTGCTTTCCCCGAAAAAGAACTTGGAACATTTGCTGACAGTAAGAGAGAGCGTGCTGTCTCCATAATATGTCGGTGTTTGCGTTTTGTTACACCATTCTGTTCAGGTGTGTTAGTACCAGAAGATTGTCAATTAGTGCCATCAGATTTTAATAGATCACGAAAAGAATTGAAAGAATATTCTCCACCTTGAACACATCGAAAACATTTAATTACAGATGAATATTGAGTACGTATCATAGCACAAAAAACAGTGAACACAGAAAAGAATTCATAACGATGTTTCATGAGATAAACCCAACAAAACCTACAATAATCATCAATGAATAAACGTAATATTTAGACCCTCCTTTTATGGGAAAATGAGTTAGTCCCCAAACATCAGAATGAACCAGATCAAACGGTGTAAGTGAGCTAGTGGAACTTTTATAAAAAGATAATGCAGTAAATTTAACTAACTTGCATCCACTACAACTGAAAATATCATAACACTCTAAATTACCCAAATTACCAATAGAGGTTAAAGATTTCAAACGAGAGTGGGACACATGACCAAGACGAGAATGCCACAAATAGAAATTAGAAGATTGTGAACTTAAATGAAAGGAAGATAAATCAGTAGTAGAAGCAGCAATGTCAGGAATATGTAACTTGTCTAACACATACAATCCTCCCTTTTTACCGCCTGTCCCAATCAGTTTCTTGAACCGTGGATCATGTATAATACATCCAGAAGAAGAAAAATGAACTGAAAATCCAGAGTCAAATAGCTGATTGACTAAAGTTAAATTCAAGGTAAGTTATGGAATATAATAAACATCAGGAAATGTTAGATACAAAGAAATTGTAGATCCAACACCAGCCAAGGACATTGGTGTACCATTAGCTGCAAGCACGTGAATAGATGGAGGAGAAAAGGTAGATGCAAATAAGGAAGAATCACTAGTCATATGATGGGTAGCACATGAGTCAAAGACCTAAGCAGTTCGAGATATACCTGAAGGACCTGAAGTGAATCAACCTATGGAAGGTGAGATGGAGAGAGTATTAGGTTGTTGAAGAAGCTTCTACAATTGATCATCAATCTTAATCAATTTTAAACTAATTGACATATGAGAGCTAGAATTGTTACTCGCCATAATTGTACAATCAAATCAACTGAACAAATTCCAAACCACCATGCCCAATTGAAATTCCAAGCCCCAACAATAATAGAAGCCGCACAGAACAAACAACCAAAGGCCCAGCTAGAATATTAGCCAAACAGATCTAAAGGAAAATCAGAGCCTCAGTCGGAGAATAATAGCCCAATCAAACAGTCCAACAGCCCAAACAACAAATATCAGACAGCCCAAAAACAAAGCCCCAAACAAAGTTTAGAAGCCTCAAGTAAGCAAAATAGAGAAATAAACAAATCATCAAGTCAAACCACAAGCTGGTGAATCACGTTCAACCATAGGAGCAGCAAACCAGTAACCCAGATCCAAAAACTAGAAAATCAGATCAAAGAAACACCAGAAGAAGAGAGGAACTATAACGCTGAACATAGGGAGCAAAGTTGAGGCTCCTGTGCAGCAAACAACCCAGCAGATAGGAGAAGAGATGCTCCTGTGCAGCGAACAACCCAGCCGATAGGAGAAGGGCCAAGATTTCAACACAAATTCGTTCACAAAGCCTCGAATCTATGCGCCAAACACCAAAAATCCTAAATCGCACCTTGCGGAAGAGATTCGAACAAAAAAACTCAAAGAAATCCAAGCGTAGTTGTAGTTTTGTGAAATGGCAGGAACTATTCCGAAAATCTCTGAAAAATCAAACAAAAAGAAAACCAACAATCTGACCTCAAGCTAAAAAATCAGTGGTACTATGTTGTTACCCATGAAGAATCGAGCAAGCGGGTGCCTCCGATGACTACTAGTTTATGACATCAACATCTTAGCAGCTAATGTCAGCATCTAGATGACGTCAACCCTAATTGCTTTCAATTTCTTCCTCCGATGAATGCTATTGTGCTACCATTACATTAGGATCGAAACTGATACAATGTTAAATATCATCAAATTAGGAGAAGAGATAAAAGAGAGAAAATGGAGAATGATTGCATTACAGCTTAATTAAAAAAAAATGCATACAAGAGGCTCTTATATAATAGGGCAACATAAAGGAACAAAAGGACTAAACAACCCTTTAAGACTAAATATTCTAACTGCTCCAACACAATGATACTTTGATTTGAATTGCAAATTTGAATTTATTTTAATAATATTTGTTTATCAAAAAATAGTTCGTTGTTTAAAATATTTATATCACACGACTAGCGCTTGATTTTTTTTTTTTTGTTTCACAGTGTTTTCAAACACGACTTATCGCTATGAATTTTAATGCTTTCTTCCACACATCTTCAGTATTTCCATTCCTTTGTGTGCTGAAAGTCTATTCTAATTCGGGCGTTAAGGCTGCTGTACCGTTTTTAGTATTGTATCTCGATAAATATTGATGATTGATTTTGAATTAAATCATTTGTAACTATGGATTGAAAAAACATGACATAATAAAAATCATAAAATAAGAAATTATATACACCTAGCACGTTCTTAGCAGATGAAAACAAGAGGTATAATACTGAAAACGTGCATATACCTATATTGTAAGTAGAATGACAAGAATATTATTTTTGCAAGAGCAATGTTATATATATCAAATTTGTATTTAAAATCTATATCTCAAATTAATAAGGATAGTTGGATAAGTGCAAATTCATAAGGATGGTTGGATAAGTGGGTCTCAATAAAAAAAGTTGATGAAACCCACTCATCCAATAATCTCTGTTAATTTAGAATGTAAATTTGAATTACAAATTTAAGTAAGATAATATTTTCTCTTTTGCAAGCGTCGGTCTTTTTGAGTCATTTGATAAGGATCTAAGAATTAAACAAGAGTGTCCATTAAAAGTGTGGATCATTCATTGCGTTGTGATTGATGTACTGTTTGAATGTGAACGGTCTTCAGTGGCAAATAGGATAGAGAATATGAGTGGTCTTTAAAAATTATTTAGTCATAAAATAGGTGTCATTTATTGATGAATGTATTTCACGGTGGGTGAAATGGAAATGGAGGAGAAGTATATGAAGGGTTATTTGATTGAAAGGTATAGTTGGTTTTAATTTTTTTATAGGGATATAATAGTTAATTAAAAAATTCATTTTTGTTGATATTTATAGTAGTATAAATATATAAATATGTTATACAGTGTGATTAGTTAGGAGAAAAAAAAATTAAAGTGTCTATCCTAAACAAAATTCTTAACTCCGCCCCTATGAAAACTAATAGTTACAAATCTATAATATAAAATATGACATGTTTTAATAAATTCATTCAATGGTCTCAAATAAATTTATCCAACGACTATCAACATTTCTCTCAAAACCATTTACATTATACCGTACCTTCAGACACATGTCTTACTAGTCTTCTATAAAAAGTGAGGGGTCCTTTAGTACAATAAACAGTAATGCTACACTGACCAAATTTTAGGACCAAATTTAGAGCCCAAATGACATGGTAGCTGAGTTAGGATTCTTTATTTGGTGTTATGTCATTTGAGTTTCAATAAAAATTTTAAATAATATGCTGTCATGTCAATTGAACTCTAAATTTGATCCTAAAAATTAGTCATTGTAATATTACTCATACAACAAATTAGCAAATGGCGTAGGCTTTAGGCGGAAAAGCCTTAAAATAAGATTGAGTACAGCTGGAGGCTTGGAATTTGAAGTTTAAAATTTTATGAAAATTATTTTTTATTGATGTTTTTTAAAATTGGTGAATTTGCCTAACGGAATTTGCAAATTTATGAAACTAAAAACACGAATTTATAGTGAATTCGCTTTGAAAGTGTGGGTTAAATTAGGCGGATCGCGTGACTAAGATAGAAACCCCTCAATCCGAACAAATAATTGGGCTCAATAATAATTAATTTAAAGATTACATCTATATATTTTTATAGGTTGTTGGTTTTTCTATTTCTACTACTAGAAATGTGAAAGTCGAAAACTTGAATCTTTAACTTTTAGAGATTAGCGACTACCGCTCTCGCAATTACAATTTAAGGTTGCAAGTTCAAACCTTTTCGTCCACCTCTCTTATAAGAGTGTTTGCCAAAAAAAAAGAAATCTTGGACTCTCAGACTATTATAGAACACCTAAGAATCCTTTTTATTTCTTGGTAAAAATAGACCCAATACCAGTCCAAATAACTTGACCCATGTAAGACCTGTGGACTGTGGCTATTCCATATGCCCAACAGTTAATTAACAAGACTATAATAACATTTACTGTTCTTTTTTCAAAAAACAAAGGTGAAGATACCCTTAATTTGCCAACCCTTTTCAGCCACTAAACCAGTTATAATCGACACCGAGGGAACCCTTTCTTCAATTGGCCCCTAACACTGGTATTGTCTGAATTTAAAAAATTGGATATAATTTTTTTTTTTAATTCCAAATCCAACTTCCATACCAAAAATTATTGCCCAAGTACTCAATATTTCTGGTTGAACTTAATGACGTCTTTAATGAAAAGATGAAAAGCAGGAGAATTTAATGAATGAATCATTTTTTCCTTCTTTTTTGTTTGATAAGAGGGGTGAGAAGTAGTAAGAATTGATTTTCTTTGTATTTAGTATGGATGAAAAAATGAAAGGAAGAAAAAGAGTATCGATACATATTTTATCATTGTCTCTGTGTATAAATTTATGTGTATATACATAAATAAATAATATTATATGCATAATATAAAAATACTAGTTATTGTATGTGCCTGAAGACATAAATTAATAAAAAAATAGTCAATAATAAATATATTTGTATTTACATCTAAAATCAAATCACAATATAGCAAAGAGATAAATGAATTTAAATATCGATATAGTGAGAGTGAGCGATGGTAATGATGTTGGGAGGTGGTGGGGTGGAGACGGTGGCAATGGTGGTCGTAGTGGTGATGGTCATGGGGGGGTGAGTGGAGTCGAGAACG
>CM042190.1:24094982-24110665 GCA_023539305.1 Ilex asprella
AGGCGGCGACGGTTCTAGTGGTGGTGGGGGGTGGGGGTGGGGGTGGTAGAAGTAGAGGTAGTGGTAGGACAATTTCAAATACTAATAATTTTTTTAAAATATTTATGAAAAATAATTTTTAGAAGCATTTTTAAAAAAATATTCAAAACACACCATTAGAGGCTTATTTTTTTTTATTAAATTTAGGGTGTCAATATTAGGGGTGTTCAAATTTTCGACTGGCCGCAAAATTCCTACCCTACCCGACCCTATCCTATCCTAAAAATCGGCTAGCCACAAAAATCGGGTAGGAATGCGGAATAGCCATCTATTTCCGCATTCCTACCCTACCCTACCCTACCCGCATTAATTTTGTATTTCATATTATTTAAACTTAAATTAATTATTATTATATTTGTGGAACAAGTATGGTGGATTGATGTTCATACTTTCTTGTATTTTATTATAATTGTTGTTATAGCTGTTTTTGATTTTAATGTTATTGATTTATTGTGTTGTTAAATTTGTGGATGTCATTTAATTAAATTGTTAAAATGATCCAAAAATTAATAGTTACAAAAGTATTTATCCGACTTCCTACCCGATTAATCGGGTAGGAAGGCGGGCAGGAATACTAAAGCTGTCGGGTAGGGTAGGCGAAGAAAAAATTTTTCCGTAAAGTATCGGGTAGGAATGCGGAAGAACATATTTTCTACCCGTAGGGTGGGGTGAACACCCCTAGTCAATATTAGCCGTTAGATTAACTTTAAAGTAAAATTTAAATCAATCTCAACCTTGAATAACAAAAGTCATTTTTGTTTATATTTTGAGATTTGAATTGTAAGCTACTTTATTATATATACTAGTTATTGTCTATGCCTTTAAGCACAATGTAATAAAAAAATAATAAAACAATAAATATATTTGTATTCATATGCAAAATCAAATCACAAATATAAAGAAGAGATAAAAGATTTTAAGCATCGATTTGTAGTGGGGGTGAAAGGTGGTGGGCGACAGTGGTGTTGGTAGGAGACGGTGATGGTTGTGGTGGGTGGCAACGACAGTGGTGGTGGCGAGGGCGATGACAATGGCGGTGGTGGCGGTGGTGACAGTGATGGTGATAGCAGTAGTGATGGTGATGGTGGCGACAATGGTGGAAATGAGGGTGGTAGGAGTGGTGATAGCAGTGGCAATGGTGGCGGTGGTGGCGGCGGCGATGACGACGGTGGTGGTAAAGGTAGAAGTGGCGGTGGTTACGACTATAGCAGCGGTGGTGGTGAAGGTAGTGGTAGGGCGGTTGCAAATACTATTATTTTTTTAAGTACTTATTAGAAATAATTTCTATAAGTACTTTTAAAAAATTACTCCAAACACACCCTTAAAGACCTATTTTTCCTATTAAATTTAGAGTGTTAATATTAGTGGTTAGATTAACTTTAAAGTAAAATTTAAAACGATCTCAACCACGAATAGCAAAAGTCATTTTGTTTATCTTTTGTGATTTGAATTGTAAGTTACTTTATCATATGAAATATCAGATACGAAGAAGGTATATTCTTGAGTATCTAACGAGTATTGTATCCGATAAAGTATCCGATACATATACACCGACCTCAACGAAATATCTGTGTTTCATAGGTCATATCTATGATAAGGGGTGCCTTACTGACATACGGTGAATAGTCATGGGCGGCAATGACATAGCAATTATGTTCCTTGCCTTCCTATCATTATTAGGACTGTCAATTTTTAACCTGGAACACGAACACGAACCCGACCCCAACCGAACCCGACACGAACTCGAAAAAAACACGATTAGTTGACATGATAATAAATGGGTCAAATTCAGGTTCGACACGAATAACACGATTAATGGGTACTGTAAATAAAAAATAATTATTTAACGAGTATTATATTCTTAAATAAGAATTTTATAATTTTATAATAATTTTTAATAATTTTTAAATAATATTATATTAATTTTTGTCAAATTAAATATTTTTTTATTAACACGAATATTGACCCAAACCCGACACGTGCCGAAATGACACGACACGAAAAAAACACAGCAAAAAATGACACAACACGAAACTGACCCGACCCAACACGTTTGACGCCCCTAACCATTATGTTCCTTGCCTTCCTACCATGACCATTGTTAGCTAAATAGTCTTGGCAGGCTGTCATGACTGATAATGCTATTTATTTATTTTTTGGGTAATTTATTCAATTCTATTTAATTAATTTAAATTAAATTAATTTTTTGACCTCAGTACTAAACATAATCAATATTATACCAGTCGGATTCGTTTTCATGAGAAGAACTAACGGTGAAGTACATTTCTTCATCCGAATTTTCTATTAAAAGTCAAAATTTTTGATAACTCAATAGATATAATTATAAATAACGGGTTTTCACAAAGCAACACAAGAAAGCTCCAACACAAATTAATGCTGCCAAAGAGAAAAACGTCACTTTGTACAGCATAATCATATGGTAGATAAAATGCCTGAAGCCTGAAAAATATAATTTTTCTTTGAGCATAATCATATTCTAAAACGTCTTCTAAAATTTAAACAGCACAGCAATGAATATAACAATAATATTCTAAAGGGGCTTATGGTAGTTAATTTTTTTTTTTTGCTTAGTTCATTCTTGGCTTAAAAGTTTCATAACCCTTGACAAAACATTGCAAAACAACTGTCCCCTCAAAGTAAACCACGTAGCAAAAGAGAAGTGGCAATTCGCCTCCAATTTGCAGCCTTACTCTGCCATCAATTCCTTCGGAATGCATTTGCTCCACTCTCCCTATGATTTCTGATATACATTAATAGGAAAACAAAATAAGTGAAAGACACCAACGTAGAAACCTCCATAGATATTTAGCAATTGCAACCATGGTTAATTTGATAAGCTGGTAAATCGGATTTGAGGAGAAAGGTAAATCAGGTCTTTACAAAACTTATAAGCTTCTGTACTTTTGAACTAGAGCTTCTATCTGTATATATCTTAATGATTTGAACCAAGTACTCACCTAAAACTGGCAGTTGATGGTCCTGGTTCATTCCTCAGATTTAGCGCAGCTAATTGACTTGCTAAGGACTGGCTCTTATCATCATCATCATATGGAAGAGTAGTGCTAGTGCCAGCATTTGGAATTGGATTCACTGGCCTTGTCATTGGAACCACTAAATTCCTGCAACGGCCAAAAAGTTGCAAGTAAGCTTTTCATAGTTTCATTTGTTGGAGTTTCAACCTCACAAATTTCATTTTCCCCACGTCCTATGGCCCTAAAGCACATAATTTGCCAACGTAGTTAAACAACTATAATGCAAGCAAGAAATTTCCATGTGTGCATTTCATTGGATGTGGTCTCAGCAGAAAGGACTGTTGGGTGACATGTTGGGAAGTTTAAGGTCTGATAGAGTTTGGAATAGGTTGCTGAAGTACTTATTAGAATCTTCTTGGGATTTTGCGGATTTGAAGGTTCAATATGCGAGGACTTGAAGAGAAGTCTATACGACTGTTCCATGTAAAATAAACATGGAAGCAGCAAAAGGCAAGTCTAGAAGAAATGCCAAAGGAACTAGGCGCGAATCTGGTGCCAATGGAGACCATGGGGGTAAGTTGAGGTAGGAAGGGTCGGATGGTATCTTGAGCAACTATTAAATGCAGCAGATTAGTAGAGCCATGGTGGAAAAGGTGACATTGGTACTTCTTCCTTCTTCTCCAGTTGGGGAAGTGGTGGCATCACTTTAAATTCTTCACGTGATTTCTATTGGAATCAAACACCGAGATAGCACTGAAAACAGCCTCACTAGAAAAAGGAAGGATATTGTTACGTGCACGAGAAATTATAAGGATTATGCATGGCTAAATCCTCTTCTAACTCATGAACCATAAATTCAAATATTAATGAACAGGAGGAAAAGAAAGCAAGAATATGGTGTGCATACCCTTCGACACCTGTAATAGTTTGAGCCAAGTTCCTGTCGTCAATAGCATTATAAAAACAATCCCGAGCCTTGGCATCCATGACTAATTTCTTCCAAACAGAACCACTGTTAATCAAGGTTGGTCCATTCCCCAATATCCAAAGGCAATACCTACAAAAAGAGAGCAAACATAGTTTTTCCTTGCAAAGTCACCTAAGAGACTAAAACCATGTTGGAGGACACTTTGATCAGTTGCTGGAAAGTTATACCTTGCTCGAGTCAGAGCCACATTTGCTCTTTGATGATTGGAAAGGAAACCGACTGCCCCATTCCCATTACATCGCACAGTAGAGATAATTATCACATCCTCCTCACCACCTTGAAACCCATCAACAGACCGAACATTCACAGAGAACTCGCTGTCTACATCTGTACTGTATGTCTGTCCAAGTTTTTCCTGGATTGCAAAAACTTGAGCTTTGTATGGTGAAATGCAACCAACACGGACCTTCTGTTTTGTGGTAACATATTCTACAAGGAGAACAATAATCAATATTCCCACCTAAGTGATCAAGCTTCAAGAAGTAAACCAAAACAAATAGCCATAGCAGAATGTCATCCTCCAAAAATTAGTTAATTGAAGAAAATTACCTTTGTAGAGGCTTGCTAAAATCTCAGCAACAACAGCTACCTCCACTATATTTTTCTTGCTATGACTATTATGAAACTGCTGTTCACCATGGGATACATTTATAAAAGAGTAAGGACCAAACATGGTTCCCTTCAGAAAGTTCCTCTCATATGTATTTTCTTTCACATTGGGACCATCCATAATCTGGTTGTCATAGAACTCCTTATTCGGGAATAAGCTTATTGATGGGTGCATTCTGTACTGCACTTTGAGAAGGTGCTTCTCTTTTCCTAATAAAACTAGTCTCTCAAATAAGCTCCTTCCAAATTCAGCTTTCTGACATGTCTATTAGCAACAGATTAAATATGTTAATAATATACAATTTCTTCATGAATTTCGAATAAAAATGAACAGAAATAAGGATTGGTTGTAACCTCGCTTTGAACCATTGCAGGAAGTTGCTTCTCATCTCCAATAAGTATAGCATGGCGAAGACCAAAGAGCTGTAAGGGAATAGCTGATTCACATTCTTTAAGCTGAGCAGCTTCATCGATTACCAACATTTCCAGTGGTGCCATTCCTTCCGTATGCAACTTGGCTGAGCTTGAAACAGTGCAGAAAATCAAGCATGCATTTTTCAAACAGAAACTTCTAACATCATGCTCAAAACTTAAAATATCACAGTGCTCTGTAAGAGCTGAAACATCAAATGTTTCACGAAGGAATTTGAGTAATTGAAGGCACTCAGTTCTGGCCATACGTAGCTTATTATAGATTCTCATCCTTGTCCCCTTGCCTTCAATTCCATTGAAAACTTCTCTTAAGTCTTCATTTGTAACGGGAACACTTTTCAGCAAAGTTCCAATAGTTTGAAGTAAACCAAGAACTTTAAGCATGTCCTTTACTACCTTCAATGAAATGAAAGAAGTAGGTAAATGGGTATACAAGCTTGTAAAACAAAACATAACCTCCTCACTAATGGAATTGAATCTCTTAGTGAAAAACTCCTCAAATGTCCAAGGTATGTGACATTTCTCAGCTGCCTCTCCTTTGCGGTTCTCATTTTCCTTACCGTCATCACACTTCAGTTGAGAAGACGTCTTTTTCTTGTTGTTTTCCTTCAAGGTTTGAACAATGAACTTCTTCCAAATTCCCTTTTTCTTCATGCCTTTAAAGTCGTTGATCTCATCTTTTTTGCTTTGATTGCCACTCGATGTCCCATTTCCACCATCCTCTTGCTCATCATCAGCCTCGTCCTCACTATCATCATCTTCATTAGCATTTTTCACATTACTTAGATACAGATTATATTGCCCTTCAGGGTCTTCAAGAAGACGTATCATTAAATCTGTCCTACCTTTCCACCCAGAAAATGGAGCAAAACAATGGGCAAGACTAGAAACCCGAGAATTAAGAAAGACATCAAAAAGGTCTTCATGATCGTCAATCTTCATTCTCTTCCCATTACCAAACAAAACAATATCTCCCAATCCATAGGTATCATATTGAAGAGCATCCCTTACCAAATTAATAAGCCTTGCTGTAACTTCTAGGACAGCAACATTTGTCGGAGCACAGCCAAGTGTTCTGCATTTTAATCCTAATAGGGCAAATAATAAAGAAGCGACTGTTTTTGTTTTCCCTGTCCCAGGAGGGCCCCATATTAATTTGACAGTGTTTCTATGATCACATTCTCTTGTAGCAATACACCTCAAAATAGCATCTTCTTGAGATTCATCTAGCTTAAACGGGCGAATGGCTTCCCTTGATTTTGATAGAACACTTTCATTGACTTCAGTGTAGCAGCGAGTACAATTTTCACCGACCTATATAAAAATTTTCAACCAGAAATCGCAAAAAAATGAAAATTTTAAGAGTGAAAATAAAAAAGAACTACAAGAACGAGGGATATGGTAGATGTGTGTATCATAGGACTCAAACCACGATTATTTCCATTGTTCATGCAGAAAATGCGAAAAACAAGAGGTTAATACAGAAGTGAAACGTTGTATATCTTACCGCAGAATCAATTTGAAGCACTTGTTTAATGATGTTCATGTTACCCCCTTCCAATTCTGAATTCAATGCTGTCCATATACGAATATTTGTAGTCAAGTTTGTAAGATAAACGGCAAAAAGTTTCTCCGATCTCTTGTTATCCTTTTGCGCAGCTGATTTATCAAACCCAATAATGGGTTTTGAAGACAATATTGTAAGTGTATCTGGTCCAGAACGTTCATCTTTTGCCTTTTGAACTAAAGCAATATGATAAGATCTCTTTGGCCTGTTAAGGTCATCAATACATCTTGGTCTTACATATGTCAAGGCAATGAGATCACCAACATCAGGCTCATACTTGCCTTTCCCATGCTCCTCTTCTCTCATTCTCTTCGAGGTAAAGTCATAGAACAACTCTTTGGGAGGCTTAAAGTCTTTAGAGACTCTAACATCGAAAATTTCACAAATGGGTGCACGAGACAAGGTTGTCATGCTTGAGAGCAAATCAGCATGTGTTTCCTCAATAAGCGGGTAGATGAATGACTTCATGTAATCAGCTGTCGACGAAAATGTTTTTGGGATTTCTTTCACCTGTCAACAGATACAGAATAGCTAGAGAGTCATGAGTAAAATACTTGAATATTTTCACTTGTACAAGACTTATCACAACACACATTCAATTAGGAAGCACATTGGCCTAGACAGAAACAAATAGAAATTAATAAAGTTACAATTAACAAAATAATTTGAAAAAAATATAGTTAATTTTTCTTTAAATTACAATATGGAACAATGACAAAAAAAAGAAACAGTACCAACCCAGTTGGGCTCTGGCTAATCAAGTAGTAATTTGATGGCGTTGCCACTTGGCTGACATAATGTGAGTGAAACTGATGCATAGATTGCCATAAAATATAGGAATGATCCATGTGATAGTTGGACGCTAGTGTGTGTATATATATGGGGTAATAACACATTTAGTCCTTAAAATATATATTTTTTGTCCACTTAGTCTTCAATATATCAATTTTGTCCCTAAAGTATTCAATTCATGACATTTTGATTCCTACATAAAACAAACCGTTAAATTTTTTGACTGAAATAGGCACATGTCATTTTTTAAGATGCCATCACGAGATAATTTTGTCAAAAACTTAATGGTTTGTCTATGTGGGGACTAAAATGACACCAATTAAAGATATACTTCTAATAAAAATACCTTAACATGAAGATTTTTAATTCACTATTTTACCTTTATAAAAAAGTGCAAAGACCACTCTATCCTTTCATAATTAAATATATAAACTATCATCATATCCTTGGGGCATTTTCAACATTGACTCAAATTTAGATTTGAATAGAAAAATCTAAAAAACTTGCTCCAATCCTTACTCAAACTTACACCAAATCAAGGAAAACTTATTTTTTTACTCAAATCAAGGGAAAATCAAATATTTACTCAAATCTTTAATGGAAGATTTTACTATCTTTTAAAGATCCAACGATCATCCTTTCTCTCTTTTAAATTTAGGTTTACCCTCATTTAAATTTGAGTCTCTCATTATTTAAATTTGAGTTTGTCAATTGGAGTCATTTATATCAAATCAAGTTTTTTACTCAAATGTTAATTTAAATTTGAATAAAAATTTGAGTCACAATTAAAGATGCTCTTACGTATTTAAAATCTCTAAATTACCTCTAACATCTCTTTTAGTGATCTATTCCCCATTTTTAAGTATCAATTTCAATAAAATTTTTGATTGATTATATTACACTTAAAAAAATATATGCACCATTAATTTTTTTAATAAAGTATTAAAAAATCATTCAAAGAGACAATCAATCTAATATTATTTATTGTATATGCAAAAATAACATTGTGCCTGTATACATACACACACAAAATTTTTATTGGAAAAATTTAACCCTTTTATTTTTAGGATAAAAAATAATCATATATATAATATTTTAAAAACAATTTATGTCACATCAGCATAATTCTTCAATTATAGTAAACTTCCTAAGTTATATTAAGATTTTGTGAGATCAAAGTGTAATGTATTAGTCAAGTATATTAAATTTTATTCAAATATACTTGGCTAATTCCTAATTGCAGTAAAGTTCTAAATATGAAAAGTATATTGACAATTATTTTTATTTTATTTAATGAATTATAAGAAGAATCCATATCAAATGAATGTCAAAAAAAATTATTTTTCAAATATCACTAAAATTCACTCTCAATCACAAAATTCTAAAAAAAATAAAAATCTAACTATTTTTATCTTTTTTCTTATAATTAGAACAAGTTTTTATAATTATCTATGTTACTAATAAAAAGAAGGTAATTAGATTTTTTTTATTTTTTTATTCTATCCCCTACTTAATCATATAAAGACATTTATATCATACTTACCACTTTAACTCTTACACCCTTCCCTTCCTAAGAATAAATATTTATAATTACAAGTGTAATGAATACATAATATTATCTATAGGAAGACCTTTGTATTCATAACATTGAAGAAAATTAAAAAATAATATAAGAATATAATGCCTTCTTTCCAAATCCTCACTTTTCAAATAGTAGAGAAATTTTTTCTCTTTAAATAATATAAGCTACTAGTATTTTTATTTTTCTCTATAACTTTCCTAGCTCCCTCCATTTTTGTCTTTTGCTTTTATTTTTTTTTCTTTGCAAGTTATCATGAATCTTATGAAAGTAGAACTTGTAAACAATATTGAAGATGATAAGCTCAAAGTGAGATATTTCTTAATTGTTTATGTAATTCTTTTTTTTTTTTGTATTAACACTTAACTTCATTTGATATTATCTTACTATCAATTACTACTTAGATGGTTTAATCTGGCTGTAATCTCAGATTTTAAGATAATGTCATGTGTCTTATTCATTGTTTAGATTCAATTTTTTTATTTATTTACTTCTCAATTTTAATTTAGAAATTTAATTCGTCATGACCTTGGTGTCTGAGATTAATTTTTATACCTATATACAAATTCTACTTGTTAATTAAATTTTTATTTATTTCTAATGAGTTTTAATCTATTTTTTAGTCTTCAATTGCCAAACATTCATTGTAAGATTATAATTTTTTTCAATTGTCAAACATTTAATGAGTTTTAATTAAGTAATATTCTTGATGGGAATACTGGTAAGTGTTGTCCACAACCATGGTAAAAACAAAATATTTGGAATATAAATATTATAAACAACCAATAAGCAATTAAATCAATGACATCATGTCTTCCTTTTACAATTTGCCTTTTTAATTCTTTAACTTCACACTTTTTTTATGCATATATGAAACTACATATTTATATAATAAAACAGAAGTTCGTTTGAATGTTATCCTAGTCATATTTTTTCTCTCAAAATCATCATCAATCACTTACTTTACCCATAATTCTTTTTTCAGACTCAAACGTCAAATTACATCACTTATTTTTATCACATGTTTAATTATTTATATATTTTCTCCTTAAAAACATCACATCATTCATTTCTATCAAATATTTAATCTATATAATAAAACAGGAGTGTGTTTGAATTTTATCCCAATTATATTTTTTTTCCCTCAATACCATCATTAATCACTTACGTCACTCATCATTTTTTTGTCAGACTCAAACGTCAAATCGAATAACTCATTTCTTTCACATGTTTAATCATTTATATATTTCTTCCCTAAAAATATTACATCATTTATTCTATCAAATATTTAATTATTTAATATTTAATTAATTTTTAGTTAATATATTTTTAAAAAATTTAATATAGTGAGATCGATTTTTTGGACGCTCGAATTTTATATTTTATCGTGTCTTCAGGCACGAGTTATGACTAGTATAGAGATAATGTAGATAAAAAGTAGAAAAAATCAAAACTAAAATTATAATTCAAAATGGTCCACGTACAACGTATGTGAGCACCAACTAGTATAATAAAATATAAGCGATGAAAAAATAAGTTTGATAAATTTAATATGATATTTAATTCAAGTATACATATACCTAATTTTTTAATAATTTTTATATATAAAAATTATTCATGTGCAATACACATAGCTCGTTTGGTAGACGTATTATGAGAGGATTAAATATTGGATTGTACTATTTTTTATTTAATCGGGCCTAATACTTTGTTTGGTAAGCAAATTTGAGACCGTATTAATTTCAAAAACGTATACTTATCGTATATTTTTTATACGCTATACCTGTATTATGGAAGTATTTTAATACCACCAAAAAAGGTGGTATTATAATCCAACTCAAACGTATTATTTTACACATTTACTATTATAACCCTCCAACTGATAAAATCAAAATATCATCAATGTAACAAACACTGATTAATGTTATTTTTGTTAATTTAACATTAGTACGATCAAATAATTCTCTAACCAAACAACGTATTGGACTAAATAATTATTATCCAACGCTTATATTATGTATACCAAATACTAGATAAAATTACGTATTATTCTAATACCCCATTTAATCTTGTATTTTATCCATCTGTATTGTATTGGCCTGTATTATTTTCTTTAATCCGTCCATCTCTAATACGGCAACCAAACGAGCCCATAGTGTATTATTAGCGCGCACCCACGTATGTATATATATAATATAAGTGTGAATATGTGTATATATTGACACTAGTAGAATTACCAAGCAATTGAAACAAACGCTGCAAGTTCATCAATCTAAGCAGAAATCAATAAAATAAGAAGAAATAGTGACAAATAATACTACCACCACCCCATTTGGGTTGTGTCCAATCATAAAGTAATTTGTTTGATGGTGTAGCAACTTGGCTGATATAATAATAGGTGTGAAATTGATGCATCGATATCGCTCACAGACCAAGCGATGCAAGCCACCGCGTCTGCTCCTCTCCACCGCCACCACCCCTAGCCACCAGCCACCCACAGTTGAATTATATTGATGGATTTTTAGTGATAACAATTCAAAATAATAGTCCAAGTAGATAAATCAAACAAAAAATGCAATCTTAAAATTGTCCACAATGGCTTCCCGTCGTTTGTAAAAGAAAGTTAGGAAGATGACCACAAATTTCATTTACACCCTCATAATTTTAGTGTATTTACATTTTTACCCCTTAATTTTCAGAAACATTTAATGGGCTGTTTGTTTTGGGTATTAGATTTAGGTGGTATAAAATTTTATATTCATTCCACTCCGATTCAATAGTATATTATTCCCGATCTTAAACTATAATCTCATCATTCCCCTTGTTTGTTTATCACAAACATTATTTGTATAATACCTACTTAAAAAAGTCAACAATTGCGACTATTGTGTAAAAAGACAATTTTAACCTCATAATCCAAAATCAACAATTGCGGCTTAAGAATAAGAAGTGGGCATTTGAGTCTTTTTACATTTTAATACCTCCTTCAAATTTGTACCAAGATATTATACCACCGGATAGGTGGTATTGAATAACACCTTGTACAAGGCATTAGAGACACTGTTCATAGAGGGTCGGTATTACGACCCAGAAATTAATACCGTTCAAAATAAGTCAAACAAACACGGTGTAAAGTAGGCCCCACGTACAATTTTCCTTATACCTCCCTCTTATACCATCCTTATACCTCAAACAAACAGCCCCTAAGTTTCAAAAATAAAACTATAACCCTAGAACTTTTCTAGAAATTCTTCTTCTTCATAGAACTTTAAGGCATCTTTGACACATTTATTAGAGCATGTGTGGGTTCTATGTATAACTAATGCTAGAATTACCAATTGCTAATAACCAATTCTTTTTCTCTCTATTTACTTTCTAGCATAAATTGTATAAGTGGAGTTTGGCCTCATGCGAGGCTTCAATACTCAATTCCTATTGGTTGGAATTTTGGAGGTGTGTGCTATATGGAGATTAAATTACTCATTCATCCTCAAATTATATCATAAATTGCATTTTAGCCTTTAAATGAAAATTCTTTCATTTTAACACTTAATACTCTTCATATACAGATTGATAATCACATACACACTGCCACATAAGAATTTATGTGTTTGATTTTTTCGAATTGATATCTGTGATGAATTGTTATAATTTGTGGTTGGTTTTTAGTGCGAATATATATCGGAATATAATATATTTGTGGTTAGTTTTTGGTGTAAATATGTATGATGATACAACATATTGATTTGAAGTCACGAACAATTACTAAGTGTATATATATATATATTATGACAAAAATGAGACAAACCTTTCCCTTGTAGAGATCCTTATTAAGAACATCAGCAATGGACCAAGAGAAAACCAAATCGACCAAGCCTTGACCCCGTCTGGGTTTTGTTTTCTTCGAAGATGTTGTTGCCATCGTCATCATCCCTCCTTCTTCTTTATATTATTTAGTGCCCAAAACCCTTTTATAATTCCAACATTAGAAACCCAAAAACAAATAAAAACAAACACTCGAACACTTTATATTACACACACATGCACAGACTATAATAACAGAAGGGTCGTTTACCAGCAAAGCGAGCAGAATAGGAAGAAGACAAATCAAAAGTATTGGTAATGGTATAGAATAATACGATGAAAGAGAAAAATATATATGCTCAACATTATGGTTTTAAGGTTTCAAAAGCTTCAATGTGTCCTAAAAGATGCAATCAAAAAGCAAATGCCCTTGCTTTTCGAAAGGGAAAAAAAAGAGCAAATGCCGTACAATTGCGCATAAGATAGAAAGTGTATGAACGATGGAATAGAATAAAGAACAGACCCAAGTTGATTACAAGTTAAGAAAACAAAAGCTTGATCGCACAATATAAGAGGGAAGTAAGGGAACTCAAATGTGTGGAACCCACCTCCTCTTTCTTAGCCGTGTTCTCTCTCTCTCTCTCTAGTCTGTAGAACTATAAGTCGAGCTCTTTAAGTTATGAGTAATGCTACATATCCCAAATTTGTATCCCAAATCAATGGGAATCGTTGGATGAGTGGGTCCCAATGAAAAAAGTTGGTAGGACCCACTCATCCAACGGTTCCTATTGATTTATGATGCACTTTTGGGATATAAATTTGGGATATGTAGCATTGCTCTTAAGGTATATGTGAGAAACAGATAGAAAATATGTAGAAGATTGTTACAATCAATGTTTAGGGAAAGGCAAAGGGAAAGGGAAAGGTCAAGAGAGAGAGGGAGAGAAACTTGGAGAATTGGAAAATGATGTGGTGCTCCTGCATTTCCTTCACAACAAAGAAAGCTAAATGGCGTTTCATTTGTCCACCCTCTCTTTGACACTCCTTTCCGATTTCCTTCTCTTTTCATCGTTAAAAGTCTCTCTCTCTCTCTCTCCTGGCCAGTTAACTTCCCACCGTGCATGGATACGTATATACCATAACTTCTCTGTACCTGGGCGGAATTACATTGGAGCCAAAGGGGTGGGTGGGGGCATGGCTCCTACTCAACTTTTCAAAAATATCATATACTTCCTTAGATTTTCTAAAATTTTATACTTTTTCTCAAGTTTTCAAAATCTCTAATGGCTTGATATTTAATGACAAAATTGAGATATTAGTCACATGAATTAGTGTTTCTAAGTACTAGTTGATGCACACGTGCGTTGCACGTGAACCACTTTCGATTTTAAGTCTTTGGCCTAATAAAAACTCTATATGTATTATTTTCACTGCATTAACGTTGCCTAAGTTCAAACTAATATTTTCTTAGCTCAATTTCTTACACATACACTTTTAACAATTTTGGGATAAAAATGTGCACTTACCTGGTACTTGATTGCTCAATATATTTTTTCCATTTTCTTAAGCCATCATCAATAGGAATCCTACAATTCAATGATTTCATACAACTTTCCCCAAATTCTATATTATATGCGGCATTGCCACATTATTTTGGCCTTATTTTTTTCTGTGACATTCAAGCCTGAGGTGGTTCACCTTTTTCACCATTCCCAACTCTCCTTCATTGTTAATCAGTATGACAAAGTGATAGCAGGATACACTCAGAAAATTGAAAATGGAACCTGTACATGCTTTCAGACTAAATATTCAAAATATATCAAAAGATAGCTTACACAAAACATTTCAACTAAAAAGTTTGGAAATCATTAGAGTCCACTTAGGAAGCTAAGCTGTCACAGACCTAAGAGATGAAAATACATGCAGTGGAGCGATGTAAAAAAGGCCAACCAAACACGAACTTCAATAACACAAATCAACTCTCCATACAGAATTGAAACACTCCTCGAAATGTTGGTGCGCAAAACCACAGATGAGATCAATACCATCAGCGGAATAAGTCTTACCATTTTGGTCTGCCTGCAACCGCTGTAGGCATGTCAGTGGAAGAAGACATAGTTTCATAATCTAATAGAAGATTTTGAGCATGACAGTTCAATTGGATCTATAACCAGAGAGACAATGCATTATGAAAGACCAAGACTACACACACTATAATGCTTCACCGAATAGAAGATTTTGATTAAATTTTAACTTTTGCTCTTAAAATTATGATGATTTTTTTCACAAAACATATTTACAGTCAAGTCTTGCTACTACTTGGCTAATACGTTGTAATGTGGTTTGGAAAACATAAATTTGCTTTCCCAATAATTTTTTTTTTTTTTTGAAAATTAAGGCGACTGTATAGTGAGAAATTTTAGCACGTATTGACAGATGTGTACAGTAAAAACACTCGAATGGCTCTACAAATTATTACCATGGCAGTAAGTTAAGACATTTCAAGTAGATAAATCCAATAATATGTATGTAAAAATGTTGAGCATACAGGCAATCATGTCTTCTACAAGTATTTTCAATCATCATCTCCAATCAATTTTTATATCTTTTCCTTAGAATCAACCCACCAATAAGTCATGGCCGAAACTGAAATCTATTAGTGTCTCTATACTTGCCAGGACAATAAAAACCAGGAAAAAGGCCAATATAAAGATACCAAACGGCAAGCATACCTCTTTTTTCACTTGAACTTTCAGTTTATCGCGATCTGCTATACAGGGTTTTGGGGGGAAGGATAAGCGGGTTTTGATTGCTTATGAAATGCAAAAATAGAAAGTACAAGAGAATGCTAGAAATAACAATGGACACTACATAAAAGAA
>CM042190.1:24125665-24140693 GCA_023539305.1 Ilex asprella
AATTTGATTTCAGTTTCTTTGCTCGATAAAATTGGATATTGTTTTAATTTTAATAATGGTAAAACTCAATTGTCTTTAAACTCCAAAATTGTTGGTCATTGTGTTTTATCAGATGGTCTCTATAGTGTATGCTTGGCTACCAATAATGAATATGATCTTTCAAATACTGTGAATGTTGTATTTAAAAGACCTCTCATTAAAGAAAAATCTTCACAGTTGTGGCATAAACGTTTGGGTCACATTTCTAGAGAAAGAGTGGAAAGATTAATAAAGAATGATATTCTTCCTCCCCTTGATTTTGGAGACCTTGAAACTTGTGTTGACTGTATTAGGGGTAAATTAACCAAGACTAAGAAGAAAAGTGCAACTCGCAGTTTAGATCTTTTAGAAATCATTCACACTGACATCAGTGGACCTTACTCACGTACCTTGTGTGGTAATAAATATTTTATTACATTTATTGATGATTTCTCTCGTTATGGATATATTTATTTAATTAATGAGAAATCTGATTCTCTTGAAAAGTTTAAAATTTTCAAAACTGAGGTAGAGAAACAATTAGGGAAAGTCATCAAAATTGTTAGGTCTGACCGTGGTGGTGAGTATTATGGCAAACATGGCGTGTCTGGGCAGCATTTGGGACCGTTTGCCAAGTACTTGCAAGATTGTGGGATTGTTGCCCAATATATCATGCCTGGTAGTCCCGAGCAGAATGGTGTGGCTGAAAGGTGTAATTGCACCCGTAAAGACATGATGAGGAGCATGATGAGTAGATGTAACTTACCTGATTATCTTTGGAGAGAAGCAATTAAAACAGCTTCATACATTCTTAATAGAGTTCCTAGTAAATCTGTTCCAAAAACACTTTTTGAATTATGGACCAATAGGAAACCAAGCCTTAACCATTTTCGAGTCTGGGGTTGTCCTACTGAAGTCAAAATCTATAATCCTTTTGAGAAAAAGACTGATCCTAGAACCACTCGTTGTTTTTTCATAGGTTACCCAGAACATTCAAAAGGATACCGGTTCTATTCTCCTACAAGTGGTACTAAAATTGTTGAGTCCTTAACAACAAAATTTTTGGAGTTTGATGTTGCTGATATTGGTTGCTCGCAGCCTATTAGTGAGTATGAGCAAGATAAATTTGTTTCTATTCCTTTACCTGTTGTGCAAGAAAATATTATACCTGCTCCTGTTGTTAATTTTTCTGCTCCAGTAATTGATCTCCATGTTCCTGCAATTGATCCTTCTGTTCCTATTGAGGCTACTCAGCCTTTAGAGCCTGCTACTGAAATTTCCTTAAGAAGATCTACAAGACCAATGAAACCTGTTATTTCTAATGAATATTATGTATACCTTGGGGAAAGTGATTATGATATTGGTGATGTTGTTGTTCCTGTAACATACCATGATGCTATTACTTGTTCTCAGTCTGATATGTGGATAGATGCCATGAAAGATGAGATGCATTCTATGGCATACAATGAAGTGTGGGAGCTTGTAGAACTTCCTGAGAGATGTAAACCCATAGGTTGCAAATGGGTGTTTGAAACTAAGATGGACTTCAAAGGTAAAGTTGAAAGATTTAAGGCTAGACTGGTAGCAAAAGGGTATAGCCAAAGGGAAGGAATAGATTTTAATGAAACTTTTTCACCTGTCTCTACTAAAGATTCTTTCAGGATCATTATGGCATTAGTGACTCATTTTGATCTAGAACTTCATCAGATGGATGTGAAGAGAGCTTTCTTGAATGGTGAGCTTAGTGAAGAAGTTTATATGATGCAACCTGAAGGTTTTAAGGAGAATGAGAAAGAACAATTAGTGTGCAAGTTGAAGAAATCTATCTATGGTCTGAAACAGGCTTCTCGTCAGTGGTACTTAAAATTTGATGAGATAGTAAGTTCTCTTGGTTTTGTTGAGAACAAGATGGATCAATGCATATATCTTAAGGTCAGTGGGAGTAAATATATTTTTCTTGTTCTTTATGTTGATGATATTTTGCTTGCAAGTAATGATTTGGGCTTACTTCATGAGATTAAGAAAATGTTGTGCAAAATATTTGACATGAAAGATCTTGGGGAAACATCTTTTGTGTTAGGCATTCAGATTCATCGAGATAGAAGTCGTGGGTTGTTGGGACTTTCTCAAAGGGCATATATAAATCGTGTGCTTGAAAGATTTAATATGCATAATTATAAGTTTGGGGATGTACCTGTTGTGAAAGGTGATAAATTCAGTTTAAATCAATGCCCCAAGAATGATCTTGAGGAGGAGTCTATGAAAAATATACCTTATGCAAGTGCTGTTGGCAGTTTAATGTATGCACAGGTTTGTACCAAGCCTGACATTGCTTTTGCAGTTAGTGTTCTTGGCAGATATCTTTCTAAACCAGGATTAGATCACTGGATGGCAGCTAAGAAAGTTATGAGATACTTGCAAAGAACTAAAAATCACATGCTTGTTTATAGGAGAGTTGATAGTCTTGAAGTGATTGGTTACTCAGATTCAGATTTTGCTGGGTGTCCAGATGATTTAAAATCCACTTCAGGATATATTTTCATGTTAGCTGGAGGAGCAATAGCATGGAAGAGTGTTAAACAAACCCTCACAGCTTCTTCTACTATGCAAGCTGAATTTGTAGCTTGTTATGGGGCTGCAACACAAGCTATATGGCTCAGGAATTTTATTTCAGGACTTATAATTGTTGATTCCATCTCTAGGCCACTAACAATTTATTGTGATAATAGTGCAGCTGTGTTCTTCTCAAAGAATAACAAACATTCTAGTGGGTCTAAACATATGGAAATTAAATATCTTTCTGTTAAGGATCTTGTGAAGAAAGGTGACATTGTGATCGAACATATTGATACAGAATCAATGCTTGCTGATCCTTTAACCAAGGGACTGAGACTTATAATTTTTAAGAAACATGTTGACAACATGGGTATTTTGGAGTCATTTGATGTACTTGGTTAGTGGGAGTTTATTTATGTATTAATAACTTTAGTATTGATTTAATTCCATATGTAATATTTGATACTCAGTATGGTTGAGATACATCTATTTGATGAATAATAAATATTTGGATGATTATCCTTATTGTTAGCATGATGTTTTTGCTATGTTATATGTGTGCACATTTATAACATGTCATTTTATACAAAATCTTAAGGCTTGGTGTATGTCTTAAGTATGACTGTTTTGTCAATTGAGTATGTCTCCGATTACACCATTTGAAAAAATCTTGTGATTTTAAGTTTGGAGACATACTAGCTTATTGTTGAAGCTAAAGGATTTCTCTAGCTTATTGTTGAAGCATGTTGTTAAAGAGAAATCATTTGAAGGACTGATAATGAAAATAACATGTTTATCAGATCACATATTGAGATGTTATTTTCTTGCTACACTACCACATCTTGATCCATGTCAATAGAATTATTATTTTTTGTAATCATGGATTGGTCCTATGTCAATAAAGGATGTAAATACCGTCATGGTTCGAAAATAATAGTTTTATTGGACCGAGTTGTGTTTGAGATGTTGTCTCATGACCATATTATTATTTTTATTGTGGCCACATTGAGTTTTGTTTGATTAGCCCGAGAGTCGTTTTTCAAAAATATATATATATATTTTATTGACTATAATTAATGTTGTCCAAGTGGGAGAATGTTGGAATTTTTCTATATTGGACTTCCATTAATTAATAGTTAAATTTTTGTTTGTGAAAAACGGGCTGAATTTATGGTCCAATGAGATGAGCCCAATATTATTAAGTGATCTATTTTGATGGGCTTATGTACATCTTTTAATTGGTGTTGTTGAGGCGGTTAAGTGTAGGCCTTAATCTAATTATGGCCCGTAATGGGAGGGCCCATTAGATTTCATTATAAATACAGGCTAGGTCCCCTCTCCTCTTCATAACTCTAAATTGGCTTGTTCCATTGATAGCCGCCTATTGATCTTGAAGAAGGAGAGGAAAACCTTGCTTTTTCAAGAAAGCAATCAAGAGATCGAGTATTATGACTCATACAGGTATGTTCTAAATCTTGTATATGACATAAATCTTGAATATTAGGTGTTCTAAATTTTATGTACGAATCATTAAATTTTTTTACATGTGTATCATAGGAGATAGGACTCAAACCACGATTATTTTCATTGTAGATGCAGAAAATGCAAACACAATAGGTTAGCACTTAGTGGTACTCTTAAATGGAAAAAAGCAAGGATATTTATGTGCAAAAAGAGTGAAATGTTGTATACTTACCTCGGAATCAGTTTGAAGCACTTGTTTAATGATGTTCATGTTACCCCCTTCCAATTCTGAATTCAAGGCTTTCCATATACGAATATTTGTCGTCAAGTTTGTAAGATAAACGGCAAAAAGTTTCTCTCTCTTGTTATTCTTGTCCGCTGCTGATTCATTGAACACAAAGGGTTGTGAAGACAATATTGTAAGTGCATCAAGAAATTCATGTGTTTCCCTTTCTCTTTCTTCTTTTTCATCTTGATCTGGTGCCTTTTGAACTAAAGCAATAAGATAGGATCTCTTAGGCCTGTTAAGGTCATCAACACATCTTGGTCTTATATCTGTCATGACAATGAGATCTCCAACCCCTGGCTCATACTTGCCGTTGCCATTCTCCTTTTCTCTCATTCTCTTCAAGGTAATGTCGTACAACAACGCTTTGGGAGGCTTAAAGTCTTTAGAGATTGTAACATCTAAAATTTCACCCATAGGTGCACCAGGCAAGTTTGTCATGCTTGAGAGCAAATCTGCACGTGTTTCCTCAATAAGCGGGTAGATGAATGAGTTCATGTAATCAGCTGTCGAGGAAAATGTTTTTAGGATTTCTTTCACCTGTCAAAGATATAGAATACTGCTGACAAACACAAATTGAATTCAAGGTAAATATTGCATGTTTTATCGAGGTTTGAATATTAAAATATTTGGTAATTTTTTTAACAATAATATATCATATTTGATACTTGAAATAGTTCACGTACAAACCACTGCATTCACTAGTATATATAAGTGTGAATGTGTGTATATATTGACACTGGTATAATTATCATAAATTCCATTTACACCCCCATAATTTTAGTGTATTTACATTTTTACCCCTTATGTTTTAGAAACATCAGTATTATCCCTTAAGTTTCAAAAATAATATTATAACCCCAGAACTTTTCTGGAAATTCTTCTTCTTCATAGAATTTTAAGAAATCTTTGACACATTTATTAGAGTTAGAGCATGTGTGGGGTCTATATCTATAACCTATGCTGGAATTTACAATTGCTTATAATCAATTCTTTTCTCACTATTTTCTTTCAAGCATAAATTGTATAAGTGGCCTCATGTGAGGCTTATTGGTTGGAATTTGAGGTGGGTGCTTTATGGAGATTAAATTATTCATTCATCCACTAAATTATATCATAAATTGCATTAAAGCCGTTAAATGAAAATTATTTCATTTTAACACTTAAAACTCTTCATATATAGATTGACAATCACATACACACACTGCCACATAAGAATTTGTATTTTGATTTTTTTTGAATTGATTTCTTCGATTAATTGTTATAATTTGTGGTTGGTTTTTAGTGTAAATATCTATGATGGAATATAATATATTTGTGGTTAGTTTTGCGTGTAAATATGTATGATGATACAATATACTGATTTGAAGTCACCAACAATTACTATATATATATATATATTATGACAAAAATGAGACAAACGTTTCCCTTGTAGAGATTCTTATTAAGAACATCAGCAATGGACCAAGAGAAAACCAAATCGATCAAGCCTTGACCCGGCCTGGATTCTGCTTTCTTTGAAGGTGCTGTGTTCATCAACATCTCTCCTTCTTCTTTATATTATTTAGTGCCCAAAAAAACCCTTTATAATTCCAACATTAGAAACCTCAAAAACAAATAAAAACAAACACTCGAACACTTTATATTACACACACATGCACAGACTATAATAACAGAAGGGTCGTTTACCAGCAAAGCGAGCAAAATAGGAAGAAGACAAACCAAAAGTATTGGTAATGGTATGGAATAATACAATGAAATAGAAAAATATATATGCTCAACATTATGATTTTAAGGTTTCAAAAGCTTCAATGTGTCCTAAAAGATGTAATCAAAAAGCAAATGCCCTTGCTTTTCGAAAGGAAAAAAAAAAGAGACAATGCCGTACAATTGCGCATAAGAAAGAAAGTGTATGAACGATGGAATGGAATAAAGAAACAGACCCCAGTTGACTACAAGTCAAGAAAACAAAAGCTTGATCGCACAAGATAAGAGGGAAGTAAGGGAAATCAAATGTGTGGAACCCACCTCCTCTTCCTTAGCAGTGTTCTCTGTCTCTCTCTCTCTAGTCTGTAGAACTATACGTCGAGTTTTTTAAGGTATATGTGAGAAACAGATAGAAAATATGTAGAAGAGTGTTACAATCAATGTTTAGGGAAAGGGAAAGGGGAAGGGGAAGGTCAAGAGAGAGAGAGAAACTTGGAGAATTGGAAAATGATGTGGTGCTCCTACATTTCCTTCACAACAAAGAAAGCTAAACGGCGTTCATTTGTCCACCCTCTCTTTGACACTCCTTTCCGGTTTCCTTCTCCTTTCATCATTAAAAGTCTCTCTCTCTCCTGGCCAGTGAACTTCCCACAGTGCATGGATACGTGTATACCATAACTTCTCTGCAGATGGACGGAATCACGTTGGGCCAAGGGGGGAATGACTCCCCCCTTAACTTTTAAAAAATATCAGAACTTTTGACTGATCTCATGACTTTTTAAAAAAAAAATTCAATGATTTGAAAATAATTCTCAAACCCAAGTAGTTTGAAAAAGGTCAAATGGTCTGACATTTTTAGGCTTAAAGACGTCAGTTGGTTTGATGTTTTTAAGCCTAAAAACATCAGACCAAATGATGTTTTTAAGTTTACAAAGAATGTTTCTAGAGCCTTGAACACGTCAATACAACTGACGTTTAAAAACGTCAATTGTATTGACGTGTTTAAGTTGAATGCAACCATCGTTTTTCCATCCTCTTCTTTCATTTCTCTTATTTTCCTTTCTCTTATTTCCTCCCATCTCTGAGCCCTAATGTTTTCAGGCGACTTGCAGCCCCATAACACCATCTGCACCCCCCATAGCAGACGAATCAGCAGCCTCAGCACCATCTGAAAGCCCTAGCCAACTGCCACTATCGGTCACCCCCAATTCGCAGCACCACCCTACACCACCCACCATTGAAGCCCCAAATCCAAGCACCACCACGCGACGTTTTTCAGTCCCGTGAGTAGAAAATGTGATTTTTCGCCAAGCTGAGATTCTAAGGAGGTTAAAGGGTATGTTTTGTTTTCCATTTTTATCTGTTCTGCTTGATTTCATATGGGTTTAAATGGGTTTAGAATGATTGGTGAAGAAAAAGTTGTGAACCATCAAATTTAAGTGTAATTTTTCAAAGTCTTGAACATATAGGAAAGGTAATTTGTTGGTCCACTAAAAATCTTGAGTATAAATAAAGATGGGTCTATTTCTGGAATAGATTTCAAATATTGAAATATTGAGTTGATTATTATTGAGTTGATTATTGATGAGTATATATTTTGTGAAATGTTTAGCCTAAATTGTTTTCAAATTGAGTTTTCAGTTTGGGTGTTGAATAGAGTTTGCCAAATGTGTAGGGTAATTTATTCTAATTATATGCTAATTCAAAATTTAAATTTAATTTATTCTAATCATGCTTTGCTTGCAGACTCTGCTTCCCTTGGGGCGACATTGAGGGCTGCTCACGGATGGTTGTGCAACAAAAAGGGTAGTTTTGTGGGCATCTCGGATATGTACATGGACAAACTGGATAAGACATCTCTTGGCTGCAAGATTGCGGTGGATGCCGGAGACCAAGAACTTGTCGCCAAATATGCTTTGCTCATGAAGTAGAGAATGAAAATTGAGAACCGTTTTGTCCAAAAGCTGGGACGTTGGTAGATATTGGATTGCAAGTTATTAATTTTTTTTTACCGTCAATAGACAGAGATCTGTAAATTATTATCATAGATTGGGACAATTGTTCGAGTACATTGATTTGTTTCCTAATAATTCCTAAGTTTAGTCACTTTTATTATGAATGTGCAAGGTCTTGAGTCAAAATATTTGCATGTCGTTTTGGGGAGAAATGTTTGCATGTCTTTAAGAACACCATTGTAACAACAAAGCATCAACAACAAGCATATATTGTACTTAGAAATATGTAAACAAGTGCAAAACAAACAATATAGAGCACACATGCTCATGGTGGCGGAGTACATATCCAAGATAAGGAAATGGTCACACCCTCAAATCAATACTCATCTCCATCATCACCATTGTTGCCCTCGGCAGACTCAGCACCAAAGGCAAAAAAAATAAAAGTATTACAAAAACTATTCCCACAAATTATGACTATATTCTGTTTCAAACTACTAGTACAACTCAAGTAAAACTAAATCAACTCATGAACAACATTGCTCCAAAAAGAACAATAAAACAGTAACTGTTTTTTACAAAAAACTGTTGTACAACTACTACATTTTTTCAGCTCCTTTGATCCTTCATAGCAAGCAGGCAGCAAGCATCTCTAATCCATTACAACAACCAGGTAGCATGCATCTCCAATCAGCTAAATATATTTTATACTCCCCTGCAGCACCCATAACCTGACCCAACACATCAATACAGCAGTGTTGCGGCATATTTGGGAACTCAACTCAGTTACCTAACTCTTCACCATACTGATCATAGATTGCTTTCTTTTGTGGATCAATTAGAACCTGATAAATCAAATTTTTTTAAAAAAACAACATCAGCTACCATTACACACATAATCCTAAAACCTCATAAACACACTCATACATACACAAACTTTGGTTGTCCTGTAACACACACACACGCAATAATTCAACCTTTACCGAATCAGGGATTGAAGTTGCAACAACAAAGAGAGAGCAGATTACAGATCCATGGTTCTTAATAAATTTCAAATTGACCTATACCCAAATTGTAACCCCTCCTTGCCATTCAACTCATTTGCAGAATGTACATGACAAGTAGGTGCAAATTGAGCAAATTCATCACATTTTGAAAAAAACTCAATTCAATAATCAACTCAATAATCAATAATCAATAAAGGAACAATAGCATGACATTTTGTCCAATTTTTCAACACAAACCGTACCTTAAAAATCTAATCTTTCTGCAATTTTCAAATAAAGGAAGAAAACCCAGGTGAAATCTAGCATAAAAGTCTGAGATTCGAACATGAAATTTACCCCCCAAAAAAAATTGTTAGGTGGCTTCAAGTTACCTTTTTGCAGAAGAACAGAATCTAAGTAAAACCCAATAGCTTGGATTTGGGGCTTTGATGGTTGGGTGGTGCTGCGATGGTGGTGGATGGTGTTGCGATGGTGATGGGTGGTGCTGCGACGGCAATGGTGTTGCGGTAGTAATGGTGCTGCGATGGTGGTGGTTCTACGATGGTGGTGATTCGCCTGAGTGAGTTTGAGCCTCTGCGTGTTTGCTGTGATGGTGGTGGTTTTCCTAAGTTAGGGCTCAAATGGGATTTCACGAGGAGAGAAAATAAGAGAGGAGGAAAATAAGGAAACAAAATAAGAGATGAGGGAAAAATGGGATCAGCAGGTTTGAGTTGTTATACATGTCAAATATACTGACATGTTTAACTAAAAAACGCCGGTCCTTTTGATGTTTTTCAGTTGAATGTGGGTCATAGTCTTTGGGTTAAAAACGTCAAATGGACTGACGTTTTTAGGATAAAAACGTCAATCCATTTGACGTCTTTAACCTAAAAATGTCAGTCCATTTGATGTCTTTAAAAAGGACTTGGGTTTGAGAATTATTTTCAAACCAACCCTTAGTTGGGAATTTTTTTTAAAAAAGCAATGAGATAGGTCAAAAGCTCAAAATATCATATACTCTCTTAATTTTTTTTAAATTGAATTATTCTAATTCAAAAACTTTAATGGCTTCATATTTTTTAACAAAATTGGGATATTAATTACATTAATTAGTGTTTCTCCGATAGACTAAGACATACATTTGTATGAGTTTTTATGATCGGAGAGAAAAAGAAGAAAAAAAATATTTTGACTACATCACAATAATATATTGTCATAATCAATACTTATGATAGTATCACATGAAAATAATATTTACGACAAGAATTTGTATGTAGTCATTATATCATGTAATGAAAGAGATAATAAACAGACTATGACACTATCATAAGTTAATTTTACGGCACCAAATAATAATCAATTTTTAAATTTTATGACTCAAACTAATTTTTACAATTCATATTCATAGCCGCCTCAATCATAGGGCCAATACAGCCTGGACTTTAGGCCCATTTTTAAGGAAACCCTCATAATTTATAGATGTGTTATTATGCATAGTAATAGTTCAAACAAAAATCTGAATCCATTACAAATAAGTCCTACAAAAAACTTAGATTTAAACTCAAACAAAATATTTTAACTTAAATAAATTGAGCCTATTAATTTAATTGTTAATTAGGTTATTGTCCCTTATTTTGTGTGTAAACGAACTTTAATCCTACCAAAATTTAATATATAAAATGTATTCCATGTTTTTTAAAAAAATTGCAAGTGGTCCCTATGTGGGCACGAACGTATAGAGGTTGGACAGTTCGTTTGTTTTCATTATCCATTTTGCTATTGTTATTAAGAATTTTGTGGTGTTGTCTTCAAGTTTTGAATTTTAAATTTGTGAACCAAGGAAATTTGGAATATATCGATCGTTTATTCTAAGTGTCGATTTGGTAGGTACACAAATTAAGCTATAAGTACATAGCATAGACACTATAAATTTAAGCTACATGTACATGCGAATAACATTTGAACAAAATGAGGGAGAAACTATCTACAGTGTTATTCATGTTTCTATTACAGGTACTGTAACAGACAAATTTCGTGTATAAATTAACACAAAATAAGGTCAAGTTACAATAATCAATTTAATTGACTTTAAGTAAAATATGTGGTATTGACTCTCTTCGGCGTACTTCTCACATGCACTGTCATCTGATTCTCAGTAAATTTGATGGAGATTATGAAATTGGTGAAAATGAGGCTCTGATTGACGTATTTCTCGCTTTTCAATTGGTGGTAGTTTTGGTGGATTTGATGAATACTAGAGTTGAATCAACGTAACTCTCGTTTTTCAATTTGATGATACTTTTGATGAATCTCCTCACCGTTCTTCGCTTTGAATAGCTTGTAGATGATTTAGATTTCTAGAAGAAGGACCTTGATGGTGTATTCTTCTTCTCAGAGATAAACTTGCAAGGCTTTAGCTGAAAGTGAACTTCGAGGAAAGCTTCGTGGATCTTTCTTCCTCCTTGGCTTCTTCTCCTTTTTCTCCCTCTTTGGGCCTCCCCTAAACCTTTATTTATAGTGTTAGGAGTAGTTATTCATATAAGAGTGATAGTTATTAATATAAGAGTACTTTTACCCGATTACCCTTAAATGGGTTTTAGGTAATGAACTATCCATAAATTTGTGCGTTTTAGTATATGGAATTTAAGTTCAACTTATTTTACCTTTAAAATTTTGTTTAATTTGGGCTTATAAAATTTAAGCTCATTTTAATTTAAAAAGATGGTTAATTATGTTTGGGCTTGTATTATTTGGGTTGTGGAATTTAGATCCAACTCGAACATAATTAATTAAATTTAGAACTGTATCATTTGGGCTTTTGAAATTTAGGTTCAACTTAATTTTATTTATCTAATTGATTTGAGCTCAATTATAGGCATTAATTTTTTAATTAAATTTTTAATATCGACAATACATTACAAAAAATCATAGCAAAAAAAAAATTATGAATTCTATTGCAATGAAACCCTATTTTACATGAAAAAAAGATTACAATCCTTGTTGTTCAGGTACATAACATAGACACAATAAATTTAAGTTACATGTCCATGTGAGTAACCTTTGATGATATGAAGGGGAAGTTATCTACAGTTACATTTGTATATATATATATGCATAATTTTCAATTAAATATTGATGTATTTATCTCATAATTTTATATATATGTATATATATGTATATATTTATGTATTCATATAATATACCTGAATAATGATCAATCCATATAGTTAATATACTTGTGAACCATCAGTTAATCGAGAACATGTTTTTTTTAATATACCCTTCTGACGATTTGTGTTTATGGAGAAGAAGATATATTATAATGACACAACTTTTTAGAATAGGTGTTTCAATTACGTGATGGTATTGTTTTTATTTTTGCAATTTTAAAAGGCGTTAGTTATGTCCATTATTTTGAATTTTCATTAGGGACCTAATCCAAAATCAAATTAACGAGTGAGTTTTTTTTTTGGAATCCTATTGAACATAGGTATTGACCTCCAAAAAAAACTCTTAATTTAACTCACAAAATTAAAATGCCCTAAAATCAAAATTTTTAAGAACTAACAATAAAACTAAACCTACTGGAAAACAAATCGAGTCCAAACTTTTTTTTTCCCTAACCTCCGACCAAGCCTAAACTTATCACCACAAATTTTTACTCTCTCTACAACAACACAAAACTAAATTTCATTCTTACTTCTATAAAGCACAATACTCCAAAACCCTCACAAAATCCCTTCACATTTAACTTGGCAGTTGTCACACAAGCTCAGAGAGTCTATTACCCATGTATAGCAAATATAAAACTTATTTACCATTCTACAGCAGTTTTAAATTTCCATTATGGTAAAAATTAATTTTCAATATGTTCAACAAGTATGATAGCGGGGGGTTGTAATTAATTTTTTCATGTCAACGTTTTGGGTTGGGAACCGTAAAAATGGAACATGCAATAGAAAATAGATACGTTAAATATATTTTAATTTTTCATTGTGGTAAAAATTAATTTTCAATACGTTCAACAAGTGTGATAGCGGGGGGTTGTAATTAATTTTTTCATGTCAACGTTTTGGTTAAAAATTAAAAACCTACCCACTAAAACTATTATTATCAAAAAAGAGAATAGCAATTGTCCCCCCCAATCCCAACCAACAAACTCTAAACCGGAGAGAAAGAGATTTTATTTATTTTGCGATAAAAACATTTAAAAAAACATTAAAAATGAAGAGACGTTATGTCTTTTGTTGAGATAGAACTATAAGATTTTATATTAACGAGATAATACAGACATGTTAGTCAATAATATTTCTAATGACGATCATATTTCCAACAACATAGTGGTGTGTCATGTAAGGAAAGAGTAGCAGAGAGAAATTTTGCATAATGATCATCATCACTTGATTCTTCAAAATCAGACAATTCATTGTCAGAAGCCAATGATTGATCAGAGAGTATTGCATTAATAGACTCTACAGGGACTGAATGTTCAATTTTTGTCTTTGTAATAAGGTGGAATCAATTTAGCCGTCGTTCCATCTGATCATTCTCAAGGGTCAGTGTTGCAATGATATCATTGTAGTTATCCGTGCACCATTCCACATACATTTCAGCTGAACGTGCTTGTGGCACTCGTAATCCAGGTCTACGACAATATATTTCAATCTCACAACACTTGAAATAAGATTTTAACCAACTTTGTAACACCCCAAAATACACCCTGGACGGCATTACATTCTAATAACCATTTAAGCATGAGAGCACTAAGTAATCCATCAACATTATATCAACAATTTATATTGGAACAAAATACGGGCAGAGTCTCCCTTGTACGGGGAGCTCTACCACAAAACTCAACTTGTGCAATTCTACTATAATGACCACACCGGGTCCATTTACTTACCATAAAATCAATTCATCAAATTTACATGTTATCCCAAAAGAATAGGCCAATCTATAGCCTTTACATCCCCAAAATCTAATAGCTATAGTAATGCAGCAGAATTACAAAATATGGCTAGGCTTTACATTATTTCAAAATAATACCCGAGTCTAGAACAAAGGTAGTGTCCGGCTAAGAGTCCTCCCGGGGATCCACACTCTCGTCTTGCTGAATCTCCCAGGGTACGGGCTCCTCGAGTCCTAACTCCTCCTCAAGAGTACAATCTGAAATGTTTGTAGGTAAGGGGGGTGAGTACAAGACTCTGTAGGAAAATCCTTCCAAACCCATTCAAGGTTTTGAAATCAAGCAAAACAGGTAGGTCTCATTTCAAACATACATATCAATGAAATTTAAAAGAAAATAAGGACATTTTAAAAGAGATCTCAAGTTTGTACACTAACAAGGAATTGAAAGAGAATAAAATCAACTTTAATTGGCAAACCATTTCTAACATAATCCAATCCACCATACACCATTTTCACAAGTTATCGCGGCATCCCATACTACCCGATACTCTTGGGAAAATAATATTTGGTACAATGAACAATAATTTTTATTTGGTACCACTCAAGTAGGCTGTCGCTTCTCATGAATCTACCCAACGATTCTACCTCGTTCACCCATTTATAATAACAATCACAGGCCAATTTAGGAAGGGCGTGTACCATCTCATACGGCATTGACGAAATTCTTCAAAGGTGTCTAGTATACTAACCCTTTTCCCCGGTATCTGTGAACAATAGTGGTCATTGTCACCACAATGATCCACTACGAGCATTAGGCAACCATCTCATCCCCCATTGGGATAGACTAACCTCTAAAGCTCTACCGCAGTTTTTGAAGGTAATCCAAGTCCCTCACAACACCATACCCAAGAGTGACATACCAACAATATACTCAAAACCTCATATATAATCAATTCCACAACTTTTCCAACTTTCACAAGCATTGTACATAATACAACAATTTAAGGAAATATACTCATTTCGCAAATCATGGTACAAAAGACAAGTTTAAAGGAAATAGGCATGAGATCATCCATACTACCATTTTAATACTCAACACAAAGCTCTAGCATTTTAGAAATCAAGAGGAAGTGAAGATATAGAGAAAA
>CM042190.1:24150693-24172401 GCA_023539305.1 Ilex asprella
AAAAATATATATATATATATATATATATATATATATATATTCTACAAGTGCAAGTGTCCAAGAAACAAATAAAAAATGCGACTGTAGAAAAAAAAATGACGTGTTTTTACAATAAGAAAAAAAAACATATGGATTAAAAATGGACATTTGTCCCATGAGGTCAATTGACTCACCAAAACCTAATAACGTGAGGAGAGAAAAGTCTTGAAATGTTGGCGATAAATAGTCATGCTCTTGCCATTTCAACGTCACATCAAAAAGAGAGAATAAGGAGCAACAAAAGGAAGAAAGTTAAAATATTAACCTAACAGACTAATCCACGCAACTCCTTAAAAAAGAGAAGCGGGGAGAGCCACTAAATACTCACACACACACCCAAAGGCTTCCGATGTGGGAAGCCCCAGTTCCGGCTAGGTTAATATTCTGTCAAAAAAAAAAAGAAAGAAAGACAAAGAGACAAAGAAAAAAAGGAAGAATAATGTCAAACTTTCGATGGCCTGAGGGGTCATCTTCCTGACCAAAAATTTGGGTGAGAATGTTGGGTTATGATTCAATAATTTTATAGCCTCAAATCAGTTGAATTTGATCCCCCGTTAATTATTTTTTGATCAAGTTCTGGTATTGTTATTTTTCATTATTTACTTCATATTTTTAAGTTGACTAAGCCATAATTTTCAATTTTTATTCTAAAATATTATTTTATTTTTTGCCATAGTACACGGTATCGATACCAAGTGACAACGAAAGTAGGGTTTCCTTTATCTTTTACTGTTATTAACGTATCTCATACATATTTTAGGGTTTCATATCAAACCTATTTTAATTATATAATGTAAGATTATATCGCATTAATCATGGGGTTGAATTCGGGTTTTATCAATAAATCGTGATCATGCGCATGTTATATTATTATATCAAAACCATGATTATAATCCGGAACCAAGCATATAAAATGTTTATATTTTAATTTGTCAAATTTCTTTAATGTTTGACTTCCTACTTGATATTAGATATGAATATGATATAACGTTGTTTTATGACATTGATGAATTTACTTTAGATTTGCACAATTGATTGCAGAGGGTTAGTGGATGGGTGGTTCTTGCGAGGATTCACAAAAATTATACTAGTCCTTAAATTTATTAGTTAGTAATATCGGTTGTCGTGGGTAGTCTGTGTGACACCACATAATTTTCGATATTAGTGTTCCCAAGAAACCAAGAAAGGCACCGATTCCCTAGGGTGCAAAACTCTAAAGTTATCTCCAGAGACGATTCATGTGTAGGACAGAAAATTAACAAATTGATATGATCGATATGTGTTGCATTCTTTTTATTCTTTAATTTGACCTATTCTTGTATTTACTTCTTGTTCAATTATATTATGTATTGTTTTAAAACATTGATAGTCATTAATAAGTGTTATCTTACTAGGCAACTGAACTCATCTTTATTTAACATTTTTCAGAAATATAAAGCAAGTAAGGGAAATAAGCTAGAGGATGGCAAATAGAGACCGTTACTACTATTCTCTTTATGTCATATCAAAGCGTTTTATCTGATCAAGTGAGAATTATGTTATTTTTATCATCTCGGGAATATAACCATACGTAAAATGTATTAAGAATAGTATAAAGAAGGTTATTATGAGTTATGTGCAGTTTTATTCCTTGGGAAAAATCAGGGCGTGACGGAATAGTATCAGAGCCTAGGAATTAGGGCTGGCATAGGATCATGCTTACTTGTAATTATTGTCACGAATAGCTTATCCTAATGTCTGTAAAGCTAACATTTTAATGGTATAGATATGATAGCCTGGAACGACATCTATATGACACAAACTAACATTGGCTTTGTAATAGCTAATGAAGCTCGGAGTTATAGGGTCAGTCTAGAAGCATACAGTCCGGGAGGTCCATGATGTCGCTAGCACTTAGCCTTCTACACCATTTGGTGAGCAAAAAAGACTGGTGCACCACTGGCTGACCTCATAGTTGGGAGTAATTTGTGAAGCACTTAGTATGGAGACCAACCCCACCATTTATCAGGAGATTCTAGATGGACTAGCGGTATTAGACATCTAGTGGGCCCCCAATTGCGGCTAAAGTGGGACAGCCAGCTGAAGCTCCTAACTCGCTCAACACTAATGGATGGTTGAACATAGGACCCAATGAACCCAATGTGGCCCCAGATGCTATACCACCTGAGGAAAACAATCATGCACTGTCTGCCGATTCTGTGACTGTGCTCCCTTCAAAATGGGGCATGAAGCTTTGGATCTCTAACCTCACTTTTGATCTCACTAATCTAGGAACGTTTGTTTGTAAATAGTGGCAACCACTAAAATAGTGGGAGTTGTATATAATAACTGCATCACTTGAGTGTGACTATCCTAGATCTTTTTGTCTGTATGTAATAATAGCATTTGGGATAGTAAACCAAGTTGTAACAAAAAGTATTTTTTGTTAACTAAGATGTATGATTTTTGCTAACTACGTGAAATTAGAGTTATTCTTAGCTTTCAAATGTGGTGGTAGTTTGTAAATGCAGTCATAATATCATAAACCAATAATATCCCATTCAACACCATAGAACACCATGAGTGGCATTTACCATTGCTTGAGAGAACTGACCACTTTGGCACGACAACAGACGAAAAATAATAACCACACTACAGTAACACAACCAACAGTTCAAGAACAAGTAAATGTGGTCGAAACTCAAAGAATGATGATATTCAAAGAATTTTTACGACAACATCTTCCTGCCTTCCAGGAAAGTGCAAAGCCACATGATGCAAATAGGTGGTTTCGACAAGTAAAAAAGATAATAGATGGGATGGATATTACCACGGGGTTACTAGTTACTTGAGCCTCTTATCTTTTTAAGTGTGAATACAATCAGAAGAATGAGGGACGTGGACCAAATGACGTGGCCCATATTCGAAGGGGTGTTCAATGGTAAATATTTTCTAGAGTTCGTAAGGGATAAGATGTTCTCTGATTTCTTGGAGTTGCAACAACATAACATGACGGTTACATGGTATGAGTACAAATTTGCTGAACTCTCTCGCTTTGCCATAACAACATAACATGACGGTTCCATGGAGTTAATTTCTACTCATGCAATTAAGGCCAAGCGATTTGAACAAGGTCTTAAGCCTTCTATCCAAAGACGTCTCATAGCTCATCGACTGAGGAATTATAAGAAACTGGTGGAATGAGCTATGCTAGTAGAAATAGACCTGGAGAATACCCAAAATATCCGAAATAGTCAACAAGGTAGAGGAATTTAGGCGAGAAATAATGGAGGTGGTAATCACCAAAGAATGGTCTCATATCAATGACCAAAGCAAGGTACTAATGGAAAGAGGGGTGCAAATCAGGGACAAAGTTCTAAAAATTGAAACATAACAACTAATGATATGAAATGATGTTTTGGGTGTGGGCGAACAAGACATTATAAGAATTAGTGTCCATTTACGTCTTCTCAAGGGTCAGCCAATCAAGGTTCTTATCAGCAATTCAATCAATCTCGCCCACAATAACGCCCTTACCCTACTCAAACGGCAAGATCGACAACTCAAGTAGGACTTTCGTAGTCATTTCCAAATCAGGCACAACAAAAAAAGTCAGAAAGTAAAATAGCAGTTACCGAAGGGCAACGTCGGATCTATGCAACGACTATATCAGATAACAATGCCTCTAACGAAGTGATTGAAGACATCATTCTTCTTTATAATTATGGAGTAAGTATTTTTTTTGATCCGGGGGCAACTCATTCTTTTATTCGCACTTCATATATTGTTGTATTATGGTTAGAATTCAAACATATGGGTAGCACATTGTGCATAAACCTACCTATGGGATTTTGCTTGGCAACGACTAAGGTATGCATGAATTGTGTGATTTGAATTGAGGAGCACGAGTTGATTGTGGACTTAGTTGCCTTAGAGACAATTGAATATGACATAATTTTTGAAATATACCTATTGTTTCCTATCATGTTATCATGCATTGTCATTCCCTATAAGGAACAGAGGAGTTCCTTGCCAATTTAATTAGGAAAAAACTGGGTGAGACCTCATATGATATCATCTAGGTGGTGTGTGACTTTCTTGATGTATTTTCTGACGAGTTACCTAGACTACCCCCTCAAAGAGAGATAGAATTTACAATTTAGGTATACCCTAGTATTGAACCAATTTTTGTTGCCCCTTACCGTATGACACCATTAGAGTTGAAAGAATTAAGAAAACAGTTGGATGAACTTATGGTTGTTGGATTCATTCGGCTAAGTATTTCACCTTTGGGGTGCTCATGTACTCTTTATGAAAAAGAAAGATAATACATCGAGACTTTGTATTGACTACCAAAAGTTGAATCGGGTGACGATAAAGAACAAGTATCCTCTAACACGTATTAATGACTTATTTGATCAACTTAAAGGTTCTCGTTACTATTCTAAAATTGATCTTCCAGCTAAATACCACCAACTTAGAATCAAGGAGGAGAATATCTCCAAAACAGCTTTTCGAACTCGATATGAACACTTTGAATTCTTGGTGATACCATTTGGACTCACAAATGCACATGCAGCTTTCATAGACATAGTATATTCAAACCCTATCTTGATCAATTTGTAATCGTCTTCATAGATGATATTCTCATTTATTCAAAGTCATATGAGGAGCATGTACAAATCTTCGCCAAATGCTACAAACACCAAGGGTACACAAGTTGTATGTCAAGAAAAGTAAGTGTGAGTTCTGGATGAAAGAAGCCAAATTTTTTGGGCATGTAGGATCCAAAAAATGAGTGGTAGTGGATTCAGCTAAGGTTGAGGCTGTAATGAATTGGCATCAACCTAAGAATGCAATGGAAGTTCAGAGTTTTATGGGATTGGCAGAGTAGTATCGAAGGTTTGTAGAATGATTTTCCAGAATAGCTATACCCATGACCTGAATCACCCGAAAATGAGAAAATTTTGAGTGGCCAAAGAATGTGAACATGCATTTAACATCTTAAATGAAAAGCTAATCATGAAACCTATTCTTACTATACCCAAAAGTGGATACAAATGCATCATTACAAGGACTTGAGTGTGTGTTAATGCAAAATATCTAGAATATTAGAGTTTTACACTGCAATACCATTCAGAAAAAGTTAAAGTAGTGATTGATATATTGAGTAGAAAATCCCGAAATGCAATGGTCAACATGATGAGTGAAAAATGGCGATTGATGGAGGCACTAGAGGATTATGACCTCTGGATTCGTGAAAAAGAAGGTCAGCCACGTCCATTTAATCTCATTGCTCAACCTATTCTTCGAAAGAAAGTTGTTGAATTACAACGTTCAAACTCCTACTAGAATCCATCCTCACCTAGCTGGAGGGGAAATTGTCATATCAAAGAAGGTTATATGTACCTAATAATGCTCAGCTAAAAGAAGAGATACTCAGGGAGTATCATCACTCTAAATTTTTCATACATCCTAGAAGCACAAAAATGTATTAAGACATGAAATGTGAATATTGGTGGAAAGGAATAAAGAAAGATGTGACTAAATTTATAGGTCGATGTACCATATGTCAGCAAGTAAAAGTGGAGCATCAGAAACCTGGTGGGTTATTACAATTCTTACCTATCCCAAAATGAAAATGGAATCATATCACTATGAATTTTGTGATTGGATTGCCCAGAACTTCAAAATAATACAATGCAGTATAGTCTAGAGTGGATTGACTCACCAAATCAGCTCATTTCTTAGCCATGAACGGGGTAACATAGTTGTGGAACATGGTCTCAATCTTGGTAATCAACCACTACCAAATAAAGTTAATGATAAAGCAATGGCCAACAACAAGTAAAAGCAAGCCAAGAAAAAGTTCTGAATAAACTCCAAGCAAAAGGAGGTGAAAAGGCTATTTTTTTAGAAACGCCTTGATCTAATAGGTGTGCATAGAATCCCAACACACTAAATGTGAGCAAGATAGTAGAAATGGACCAAGTGATTCACTGTAATGTTGAGCATATAGACAGCAAAATTGGATTCTTTGTCTCTTTCGTTAATGGCTCTAATGATGACGTTGAAATAAGAAGGCTTTGGAGGAACTTAGCATATCATGCTAACTCTTTCAACAGTAGTCCCTGGATCTTGTTAGAGGACTTTAACATTATTAGAACCAGTGAGGAGAATCATGAGGGTAATGCAGTATGGACAAATGCAATGGAGGAATTTGACCAAGTTATCCAAGACGTTGAATTGGTGGACTTGAGATTCTCAGGGATTCTTTTCACATGGTGCAATAGGAAGGGAGGATGCTTGCATATCTAGAAAGCTTGATAGGGTGTTGGCCAATGAAGAATGGATACAAAGGCTTGAACACTCCACTGCAAAATTCCTTCCAACAGGGATTTCTGACCATAGTCCAGCTTGGGTCAAGGTGGGTGAGGCCACTAGGAGAAAATTCCCATTTAAATTATACAATTTCTTGGGTGACAAAGAGGATTTCTTCCAAATAGTTGCTACAATGTGGTGTGAAAACATACCTGGCTCCTACCAATTTAGAGTTTGCAAGAAACTAAAGAAGCTTAAAGTGATACCTTCAACATCAAGGGTAAGGAACTAAGAGATGTATCTATTAAAGCTAATGAGAGGAAAGTTGCTCTTCAAATGTGACAAAGAAATCTAGACCTTAACCCTTTTGATATCACAATGAAAAATGAGAAGAAAAAATTATTATCTAAATGTATTGAAGCAGCCAGAATGGAGGAAATTTTTTATAAGCAAAAGTCCAGAGTCCACTAGCTCAAAGAGTGGGATAAAAACACCTTTTCTTCCATAAAACAATGGTGAATAGAAGAAATAAGAAGAAGATACTTACCCTGAAATCCTCGGATGGTAGAGTTATTGAAGGAGAAGAAACAATGAAAAATAAAATTGTCCAATAGTTTCAAAGGCTCCTTGGGGAAATGGTTCAACTATTGACCCAATGGAAAGAAGAGAATTCATTCAATCCCTTCAGTTGAGCAAAATTAGGGAAGTACAAGCTGCTGACCTGACTAGGGAGATTGAGGCTAAATAGATTAAACAAGTTTTTTTCTCCTTCAATGACATGAAAGCCAAGGCCCGAATGGTTGTAACTCTTACTTCTTCAAAAAGGCCTGGTCTATCGTAGGGGGTAAAATCATTAATGCTATCAGAGAGTTCTTTAGAAATGGAAGTCTTCTCAGGCAGCTAAATGATACCATTCTTGCTTTGGTGCCTAAGAACTCAAACCTAGCCTCCATGGAGGATTTTTAGCCAATCTCTTCTTGCAATGTGCTATACAAAGTCATCTCTAAAATCTCTAAAATCATGTCCAACAGAATCAAAGGCGTTGCAGCCCTAGCCAGGCTACTTTCATCCCCAGTAGGAAAATAGGATATAACATCCTCCTCACCCAAGAGAGAGTAAGGGACTATCATAAAAACACTGGAAGCCCCAGATGTGTGGCCAAAGTGGACATTATGAAGGCATATAATACTATTAACTGGACTTTCTTAATTGATATGTTGGAGGCCATGGGGTTTCCTAGAAGAATGAGGCATTGGATACAGGTGTGCATCACCACTCCAAGATTTTCTGTGAACCTTAATGGAGAATTGACTGGTTTTTTTCAGTGCAATAGAGGGCTTTGGCAAGGGAATCTTCTCTTCCCATTCCTTTTTGTCATGGCAATTGAGGTTCTCAATGCAATTATTGCTCTACAAGTGAGAGCCAATCCTACTTTCAAGTATCATTGAAGATGCAAAAAAATTGAGACTCACCCACCTTGTGCTTGCAGATGACTTGCTTCTTTTTAGCCATGGAGATGTTCAGTCTGTTGAAGTCCTAAAAAGTTCTTTTGATATCTTTCACGAGTTATTAGAGTTGTAAGCTAACCCTTCCAAACAGAGTCTTTTTATGGCGGCAATACTCGAAGAACAGCTGCTCATATTGAAAATATTCTAGGATTTTCCTTGGACAGCTTTCCTATGAAGTACCTGGGTGTGCCACTGACAACAACTAAACTAAAAAGCATTGATTGTAACCTCCTTATTGAGAAACTGGAAACAAAAGTTAGGAAACGAACAAATAGATTTCTATCCTTTGCTGGGAGACTCCAAATCATCAATCCAGAGTAATTCAGCACCATAACTTTCTGGACATCCAACATGTGTAATCCACAGCAGGTAATGGACAAAGTAGAGAGGATCATGGGGTCTATTTTATAGGGTGGGGCATAACTAAAATCAATTGGGGCAAAAGTATCTTGGGAAGAGGTTTGCAAGCCAAGAAAGGAGGGTTGTCTGAGCATAAGAAGAATTAGAGAATGTAACTCTGCTTTCATAGCTAGACACATATGGGTCCTCTTCACAGATAAAGAAAGTCTACGGGCTAGGTGGATCCAATCATACCACCTCAGAGGTAGAAGTATATGGGAGATTAAGGCTCCTCAAAAGTTCTCTTGGAATTGGCTTAACATTTTGAAGCTAAGGGAAACCATTAGACCTGTCATTGTCCATGACATAGGAAATGGTGAGAATACCAAGCTCAGGCATGATAATTGGCACCCTTAGGGGCCCTTATTAATCAAATGGAGTAGCAACATTATTGGGGTCTCTACACTACCAAAAGAATCTAAAGTGTCCATTATAATGAACCGTGATCAATGGCAATGGCCATCCTTGAACTCCCCAGAGCTAGTGGAAATCAACAACACTATGCCCAGTTATTCACCACACCACCATAGAGAAGATGTGATCAGATGGTCTGCTTTTCCTGGTGGAATCTTCACATCTGCATATGCATGGAATCAAGAGAGTAATCCCCCACTACCCCCATGGTATCAAATAATATGGCATGCCCAAGCTATACCCAGAATGAGCTTCATACTTTGGGCGGCCTTAAGAAATAGGCTAAGTACTAAGGATAGGACCCACCACTATGCTCCTCAGTTGGGATTGGAGTGCTACCTCTGCAAAAGTGCTAATGAACCACACCAACCCTTATTCTTTGAAAGTCAATATTCACACTGCATTTGGCACCACTTAATGCAGCTCAAATGGAGACCATTATCAAAATTGCTCATCGCAGCAAGTACAAGAACACGTTGCTGTTATATGGAAGCGCAAATCAAGGGTTAAAATATTATAGAAGCTCAGCCTCCAGGTGTCTGTGTACCAGATTTGACAAGAAAGAAATTATAGAGCCCATCAAAACAAATCTGGTGACCAAAGAGTGTTGCTGCAATCCATCCTCCAGACCATAAGAGTTAGAATTGCATCTCTTAACTTCAAAAATTCCCCAGAAATCAAAGGCTTCTAGAAGCATGGAAGCTGCCAAATAGCTACCTTTATAAACCAAGGAGATAAGCAGAAATCTAAGGGGGGCTGGAATTTTTTTACCAGTCAGGATAACTAATTCAAATTACCAAATTATCCCGTTGTGCTACCCTACTAGGTCAAAACGTAATCGTCTCCTCAAGTTGCTTCCCTAACTTGGCAGCCCAACTTAGGTAACACTTGCATGCCTTATTATTTATCTTGTTTATTGTTCTATTGATTTGGTGTTACCAAGATGATTTCTTTATGCCTATCAAAGGACCTCAAGAAGCTAATCCATGAGAAATGATACGAAAAAATTGAAAAAACTCATATATGAAATGAGGGTGACCTATGAAATACATTGATTTCTTACTCTTGCAAAAGGAACTATTTTTTTGCAACTTGAACAACTTATAACAATATTTATCTTGCCCATCACTATAAAGATCAGAATCTTTACAAGAGACTTTGTAAAGCTTTCGTCTCAATTCATATTTAGTTGCGAACAATTTACATTTGTGATCTCATATATTTTGCAAAACATTGCTTCGCGGTGGTAAAATCTCATCTTATGTGTTAACCAAAGTGACAATTACCGCATTGATTCCTTGAATATGTTTGAAGATCTCGAAATGCTCTACCAGCTCGGGAGGATTTGCAAAACTGTGTTTCCACGGAGAATTGTATGGAGTTTTCTCATATTTTGTTCGAAAAAATCTAATAGACATTATCATGGAGATTTTGACTAAAAAAATGAGATATTCCATGCCCTTCAAGAATGCTTTGTTGCGCTAATTCATTGACATTTCATTTTTAATCTTTATTTGAACCCAAGAAAAGATTGGATTGAAAAGACTTTCTTGTCAAAGCCTTTTAATTCTACATAAATTTCTGACTGCGAAATTCCATTACCAGTTTTCCATTTTCAACATTTACAATTATGAGTTTGTGCTTTCTAATAACTCAAGCAAACCCACTCTGCTAAATGGGGAATAAATTTGCTAGCCCAAAATATACAATGGACCTTCTTCTTAGGAGATGCTGGTACTGATAATGAGAATAACAGAGAAACTAAGCAACACAAGAAAGCTCCAACACAGACAAATGGTGCCAAAGAGAAAAACAGCCCTTTGTACATCTATTACATGTTGAGTTCTAATGTTAATACCAAGTTGATGATCATTTTTGAACAGCATAAACCTTATATATCATATGAAGCTTGATTCAAGCTCCATAGAGGGAGATATGTACATCACAGCGTATGTTCTTCAATAAAATCACCCCATAGTTTGATTACATAGAACACAGGCAAATCCTTTTAAATTCTATGCATAATTGGTTCCAAAAATGACTACCAAAGAAATGAGAGATTCACTCCATTATTTTTTGGAATAAGGATTCCTCCCTTATAATATAATGTCTTAAGATATAGAGAAACTATTGAATGCATACAAGGGCTTTTTTTTAGTACCTGCAACAAAAAAGAACCAGTTGGAAGATAAAATGCCTGAAAATATCATTTTTCTTTGAGCGTAATCATATTCTAAAATTTAAACAGCACCAGCAATGAATATAATAATAAATATACTAAAGGGACTTATGGCAGTTAATTTTTTATTTTATTTTTTTTGTTTAGTCATTCTTAGCTTAAAAGTATTGTCATAACCCTTGATAAAGCTTGCAAAACAACTGTTCCCTCTAAGTAAACCACATGGCAAAAGAGAAGTGGCAATTCACCTCCAATTTGCAGCCTTACTCTGCCATCAATTTCTCCCAAAGGATTTTGCTCCACTTTCCCTATGATTTCTGATATACATTAATAGGAAAACGAAATAAATGAAAGTTGCAACCATGGTTAATTTCGTAAGCTGGTAAATCGGAACGGAGGAGAAAGGTAAATCAGGTGTTCACAAAAATTATAAGCTCCTGTACTTTTAAGTTTTGAACTAGAGCTAGTATCGGTAAATGTCTTGATTTGAACCAAGTACTCACCTAAAACTGGCAGTTGATGATCCTGGTTCATTCCTCAGATTTAGTGCAGCTAATTGACTTGCTAAGAAGGACTGGCTCATATCATCATATGGAAGAGAAGTGCTAGTGCCAGCATTTGGATTCACTGGCCATGTCATTGGAACCACTAAATTCCTGCAGCGCCAAAAAGTTGCAAGTAAGCTGTTCATAGTCTCACTTGTTGGAGTTTCAACCTCATAAATTTCATTTTCCCCCGTAAAACACATAATTTACCAATGTAGTTAAACAACTATAATGCAAGCAAGAAATTTCCTTGTGCGCCAATCATTGGATGTGGTCTCAGCCAAAAAAGTATTGTTGGGTTGGGAAGGTTAAGGTCAGATAGAGCTTGGAATAGGTTTGCTGAAGTACTTATTAGAATCTTCTTGGGATTTTGCTAATTTGAAGGTTCAATGAGCAAGGACTTGAAGAGAGGTCTATATGACTGTTCCATGTAAAATAAACATTGGAAGCAGCAAAAAGCATGCCTAGAAGAAATGTCAATGGAACTGGGCACGAATCTAGTGGCAATGGGGGGACAATGAGGGTAGTGAAGGTTGGAAGGGTCGGCTGGTATCTTTAGCATCTATTAAATGCAGCAGATTAGCAGAGCCATGGTGGGAAAAGGTGGCACTTTCTTCTCCGGTTGGGGAAGTGGTGGCATCACTATAAATTGTTCCCATGGTATCTATTGAAATCAAACCCCGAGATAGCACTGAAAAATAGCCTCACTAGACAAAGGAAGGATATTGTTACTTGCACGAGAAATCATAAGGATTATGCATCGCTAAAATCCTATTCTAACTCATGAATCATAAATGTAAATATTAATAAACAGGAGTAAAAGAAAGCAAGAATATGGTGTGCATACCCTTCGACAAGTTTGTATTTGCAGCGATTCATATTATCCACTGTATATCCTCCAAATAAGCTGTCAAGATAATTTACCAGTTCCGGTATCTGAGGCGCTGGCAAAATATCCCAAATTTTTATAACCTGGATGTATTTTGACTTGTCCCTCACGACATCTACAGTCCAGATGAGATTTAATATCCCATTGACATTGTAATTCTCCAATAGTTGAGCAGAAGTTTGAGCCATGTCTGTGAGAAGTCTATCACTTTGAGATTCGCGCCAGCCACTTGAAAGCTTCATCAAGAGGGAAAAGACTGCCTTGTAAATTTCTATGTTCTTAATTCTGGCTATGGATCTCCGAAAATAGTCACTGAAGCAAACCTATAACAAAGACAAAGTAAACAAAACTCACATTCTGTTTGAGAACACTAATTTCACTTTAACTAACAGGAGAAGAATTTAAATCTTGAAATACCTCAGATTTAAATTCTTGTGACCATTTAAGGATCAAAATTTGTGAACACCAGTCTAAGCCATTCAATTTCAATTTTCAGACCAGGATCTCAAAGGGTAGAAATAAGAAAACCAACAGTGATACAATTGTTGTCGACTACTTCTTGGAATAGGAGAAATTTTGGTTGTGTATTACACACTAGGATAAAAAAAAATTCTGACAAATTGATGAACTGCGAGTGTCTAACAAGATAACATTGTGGCAGATTCTCATTGGCTGTGCACACCCCCTGCCTCTACCACGTGGTGTGTAAGAAACATACAAAAATTATTTTTGGAATAGGCACTTTCTTGCTCTCCATAAACCAAGAAAGGAAAAATTGACTCTTCAATCTTTACAGAATAGTCAATTTCTCTAATTCTTCATAGCAAGTGTCACTATTCATATAAGAAGATATTAGGTGGTACATCAAACTAAGTCTATTTTGACATTCTATGTAGCACAGAAATATTTGACATTACAAGAATGATTACGAGAACAGAAAACAAAGACAGCATACCTTCCACCTTGCCATGCTGAACAGCGGGGAATCCATATTGAGTAAAGTATTTAGTTGGCCTAGCTCAATTAAGGCACCTGTGATAGCTTGAGCCAAGTTCCTATCGTCAGTAGCATTATAAAAACAACCCCGAGTCTTGGCATCCATGATTAATTTCTTCCAAACAGAGCCACTCTTAATCAAGGTTGGTCCATTCCCTAATATCCAAAGGCAATAGCTACAAAAAGCGAGAAAACATCACTTTTTCTTACAAAGTCACCTAAGAGGCAAAAACCATCTTTGAGCACATATTGTTCAGTTGCTTCAAAGTCATACCTTGCACGAGTGAGAGCCACATTGTACCGGAAAAAAAAAAAAAGAAAGTCATACCTTGCACGAGTCAGAGCCACATTTGCTCTTTGATGATTGGAAAGGAAACCGATTGCGCCATTCTCATTACATCGCACAGTAGAGATAATTATCACATCCTCCTCACCACCTTGAAACCCATCAACAGACCGAACATTCACAGAGAACTCGCTGTCCACATCTGTACTGTATGTCTGTCCAAGTTTTTCCTGGATTGCAAAAACTTGAGCTTTGTATGGTGAAATGCAACCAACACGGACCTTCTGTTTTGTGGTAACAAATTCTACAAGGAGAACAATAATCAATATTCCCACCTAAGTGATCAAGCTTCAAGAAGTAAACCAAAACAAATAGCCATAGAAGAATGTCACCAACCCTTTACGTTAATTGCAGAAAATTACCTTTGAAGAGGCTTGCTATTATCTCAACAACAACAGCTACCTCCACCATATTTTTCCTGCTATGACTATCATCTAACTGCTCTTTACCATGGGATACGCTTATAAATGAGTAAGGACCAAACATAGTTCCCTTCAGAAAGCGCCTCTCATATTTCTTTTCTTTCACATTGGGACCATCCATAATTTGTCTGTAATAGAACTCCTTATTCGGGAATAAGCCTATTGATGGGTGCATTCTGTACTGCACTTTGAGAAGGAGCTTCCCTTCTTCTAATAAAACTAGCCTCTCAAATAAGCTCCTTCCAAATTTAGCCTTCTCACTTGTCTGTTAGCAACAGATTAAAGATGTTAATAATAAACGATTTCTTCACGAATTTCGAACAAAAATAAACAGAACCAAGGTTTGGTTGTAACCTCGCTTTGAACCATTGCAGGAAGTTGCCTCTCATCTCCAATAAGTACAGCATGGCGAAGACCAAAGAGCTGTAAGGGAATAACTGATTCACATTCTTTAAGCTGAGCAGCTTCATCGATTACCAGCATTTCCAGTGGTGCCATTCCTTCCGTGTGCAACTTGGCTGAGCTTGAAACAGTGCAGAAAATCAAGCATGCATTTTTCAAACAGAAACTTCTAACATCATACTCAAAACTTCTAGAATCATAGATCTCTGTAAGATCTGGAACATAAAATGTTTCAAGAAGGAATTTGAGTATTTGAAGGCACTCAGTTCTGGCCATACGCAGTTTACGATAGTATATCATCCTTTTTCCAGTGCCTTCAATTCCATTGAAGACTTCTCTTAAGCCTTCATTTGAAACAGCAACTCTACGAAGCAAAGTTCCAACAGTTGGAAACAAACCAATAACTTTAATCATGTTCTTTACTACCTCCAATGAAATGAAAGAAGTAGGTAAATGGGTGTACAAGTTGGTAAAACAAAACATAAGCTGCTCACTTATGGAATTGAATCTCTTAACTACAAACTCCTCAAATGTCCAAAGTCCGTTACATTTATCAGCCGCCTCTCCTTTGCCTTTCTCATTTTCCTTACCCTCATCACACTTCAATTGCTTTCTATCCTGAGATGTCGCCTTTTTCTTCTTGTTATTCTTGTTTTCCTTCAAGGTTTGACCAATGAACTTCCTCCAAATTTTCTTTCTGTCCGTCGAGACTTTTAAGACGTTGATCTTATCTTTTTTGCTTTGATTGCCACTTGATCTCCCATTTCCACCATCCCCTTGCTCATCATCATCCTCATCCTCATCCTCACCATCATGATCTTCATCATCATTTTTCACTTTTTTTCGATACAGATTATATTGCTCTTCAGGGTCTTTAAGCAGACGTATCATTAATTCTGTCATACCTTTCCACCCAGAAGCTGGAGCAAAACAATGGGCAAGAGTAGAAACCCGGAAATTAAGAAAGACATCAAAAAGATCTTCATGATCATCAATCTTCATTCTCTCCCCATTACCAAACAAAACAATATCTCCCAATCCATACGTATCATATGGAAGAGCAACCCTTACTAAACTCATAAGCCTTGCTGTAAGTCCTAGGACAGCAATATTTGTCGGGGCACAGCCAAGTGTTCTGCATTTTAATCCTAATAGGGCAAATAATAACGAAGCAACAGTTTTTGTTTTCCCTGTCCCAGGAGGGCCCCATATTAATTTTACAGTGTTTTTGTGATCACATTCTCTTGTAGCAATACACCTCAAAACAGCATCTTCTTGAGAGTCATCTAGATTAAACAAGCGAATGGCTTCCCTTGATTTTGATAGAACACTTTCGTTTACGTCAGTGGAGCAGAGTGTACAATTTTCACCAACCTAAATACAACCAGAAATCGCAAAAATGAAAATTTTAAGAGTGAAAATAAAATGAACTGCAAGAACGGGGGAGGTGATAGATGTGTGTATCATAGGACTGAAAACCACGATTATTTTCATTGTTTATGCAGAAAATGCAAAGATAAGAGGTTAGCACTTAGCAGTACTCTTAAATGGAAAAAAGCAAGGATATTTATGTGCAAAAAAGTGAAACGTTGTATATCTTACCGCAGAATCTGTTTGAAGCACTTTTTTAATGATGTTCATGTTACCCCCTTCCAATTCTGAATTCAAGGCTTTCCATATACGAAGATTTGTCGTCAAGCTTGTAAGATAAATGACAAAAAGTTTCTCTCTCTTGTTACCCTTTTCGGTAGCTGATTTATCAAACACAATGGTTTGTGAAGACAATATTGTAAGTGTATCAGGACGTTCATCTGTTGCCTTTTGAACTAAAGCAATAAGATAGGATATCTCAGGCCTGTTAAGGTCATTAATACATCTTGGTCTTACATTTGTCAAGGCAATGAGATCTCCAACCTCAGGCTCATACTTGCCTTTGCCATTCTCCTCTTCTCTCATTCTCATCAAGAAAATGTCATAGAACAAATCTTTGGGAGGCTTAAAGCCTTTACAGATTCTAACATCGAAAATTTCACACACAGGTGCACGTGACAAGGATGTCATTTTTGAGAGCAAATCAGCATGTGTTTCCTCAATAAGTGGGTAGATGAAGGAGTACATGTAATCAGCTGTCGAAGAAAATGTTTTTGGGATTTTTTTCACCTGTCAAAGATACAGAATCGCTAGAGTCATGAGTAAAACACATGAAACTTTTCACTTGTACAAGACTTATCAGAACACACATGCAATTAGAAAACACACTGGCCTAGGCAGAAAAATATTGAACAAAAATAAAACAGAGTACTCTTGGGTATTAAATCAACCGAATTAAGACATTTGCAACAAATAATATTACATGATTTGTCATAACATCTCAAACTGCATAAGTTCTCATATATTTGTAGTTTAACACAATTTTATTTCATACACAATAGTGTACACATATTAAAAAAAAATTATCGAGTTATGCATTTTGAGAAAATTTTGACTCTAAGAAAATAATAGGCAGAAATTAATTTAAATTATGTAAGCAAAGAAATTAATTTTAAATTTAGTATAATATGATCTATTTTTTTACTAGAATCTTATATTTCATTGTGTCTTCAAACACGAGTTATGACTAGTATATATAATAAAACACATACAAAGTTAAAATTTATTCCTACACAATTTTCCCTCAAAACCATCATATCACTCATTTCTATTACATGTTTAATTATTTTTTTATTTTTATTTTTTTGGAATTCCAGCTATCCCAATCTTTCGGGTCGGACTAATGCTGGACGCACGCACAACGTACAAAGTTAAAATTTATCCCTACACAATTTTCCCTCAAAACCATCATATCACTCATTTCTATTACATGTTTAATTATTTTTTTATTTTTATTTTTTTGGAATTCCAACTATCCCAATCTTTCGGGTCGGACTAATGCTGGACCCACGCACAAAGTTGGCTCTCCACGCATAGGGGGTAAATCTAGGACCAATTGGCCCAAGGAGCGTTTGCACCTAGCAAGTTTCAAACCAGTACCAAGTGAAGGTACTTACCAAGTGACCCTTGAACCACTAGGCTAACCCCTTGGGTTACATGTTCAATTATTTAATATTTATAGTTTAACATAATTTTTATTTTAGACATTATCCATACACGATAATAAATACATGTTGAGAAAATTTTATCGAATGAAGTATTTTTGAATGAGTAAAAATAAATTTTGAACGATATAATCAAATAAATGAATGACAAAATTATTATTTAATATAGTGAGATCAATTTTTTGAGATTCAAATTTTATGTTTTATCGTGTTTTCAATCACAAATTATAGCTAGTATACATATATAACTGCATATATGAATCAAACCCTGTAAGTTCCATCAATCTTGCAATCAATAAAACAAGAAGTAATAGTGACAAAAAAATACTACCATCCCATTTGGACTCTGGCCAATCATAAAGTAATATATATATATATATATATATGTATATCATCGTGCTTAAAGATATTCTATAATATCAAAAATTAAATATTAATTATACAACATTTATATATTTTTTTTAATTACACAATTTAAAATTAAAATGAACAAGAGGAAAACAGTGTGTTGGTTGAGTTAGCTGACATCTAGAGCTTTGATCCAGTAAAAAATTTTGGGATAAATTTTGAACCATTAGATCAAAATAAATGAAAATTATATCAATCTTGACGATCGTTATACTTTTATAAGTGAAGGTTTCAATTTTTCAACTGTTATATTAGATATATTATATATGTATAAAAGGTAAAACAAACCTTTCCCTTGTAGAGATCCTTATTAAGAACATCAGCAATGGACCAAGAGAAAACCAAATCGATCAAGCCTTGACCCGGCCTGGATTCTGCTTTCTTCGAAGATGTTGTCGTCGTCGTCATCATCATCATCATCTCTCCTTCTTCTTTATATTATTCAGTGCCCAAAAAAATCCTTTATCATTCCAAACATTAGAAACCTCGAAAACACACACACACTCGAACACTTAATATTACACACACATTCACAGAAAAAAATGACAGGAAGGTCGCTTACCAACCAACTAGGAAAGCATAATAGGAAGAAGAAAACCCAGAACTGTTGCTAAAGAGACTAATGCTGCTCCCTGATAATATGGACGTTCCAAATCTATTTACCCAACTTTATGCTTTCGAGGTTCCAAAGCTCCAATGTATAGTAAAAGATGTAATCGAAAAGCAAATGTCGTACCATTGGGCATAAGAATAATAATTAAAAAAAAAGTGCATGAATGATGAAATGGAATAATTAATAAAGAAAGAGACCCAAGTTGACTACAAGTCAAGAGAACAACAGAAGTTTGATCGCCCAATGTAAGAGAAGTAAGGGAAACAGGAACCGACCTTACTCTTCCTTAGCCGTGTCATCTCTGTGTGTGTGTACAGCTACGTCTACCTCTTCCAGGTGTAAATGGAAAATTGAGCAATGCTATATGGAAAATCAATCATTCTCTCTTAATTTGCGTTAAAATTTAAATTTTCAGCTATTTGGTATGAGTTTGTGCGTAGAATTTGAGAAGATTTAAAAAAAATATATATATATGAAAATTTCAATTTAAATTTTTTTAAAAAAGGGTAAGACTCAGCGACACTTACCCAAAAAAGAGAAAAATTACACCTGGATCTTATGAGGTTTGTTCATTAATCATTTAAATGCTTGATATTTAAAATATTACACACAAACTCTTGAAATTTGTATACATATAACATTTAGACTCCTGTCATCGGCTGCCTTTAGTCAATCTTAATAAATTATACTTAAACCCCTAAAGTTTATAGACATATAACACTTAAATTTTTCAAGTTTAAAATATTGCACTTAAACTTCATATTAGTTATAGAACTTGGGAAATCTATTAAATGATCAAATTATTTCAATTAAAGATAAAAAATATTGAATTCATTATTATTTGACCTCTTGTTTTGTTTATTATTTTTATTCCAGTAGACAGTAAAATATTATAATTATATACAAATAAGTGTTAAATTGGGTTCTTTCGTATATTTATACTGATTATTATATGTAATTCATATTTTTGAGTCACTTATTGACTTAAGAGGTATCGGAGAGTTGACCTCCAAAACTCCCCTTTGGTTTTCAAATTCTTTTTCAGGTGCTCGAAGCCTAACAAACTAGCATATAGGTCTTCTAAATTTTGATATTAACAGTACTAATTTTGATTTTTTATGAAAAAATTAAATTTTTAATTTTAATTTTATTTCAGTAAATGACATAATGAACACATGAATTTTGATTATAAAATTTAAAATATTTGATATTCTAATTTTAATTAAAATATTTTTAGTCTAAGTGTTACATGCGTATAAATTTTAGAAGATTTAGATATAATTTACTAACGAACATTAACAATAGAAATTTAAATAATTATTACAAATTTTAAGAGACGTGTATGTAATATTTTAAATATTAGAGAATTTAAGTAATTAAATAAGAAGTTTTCCAAGAAGTGGGGGCGGAAAAAGCAAAGGCCTGACCATTAGGCGAGGACAAATGGACGTCATGGTTTTCTTGGTGGGGAAGGAAATCCAGGAGTACCACACTCTTTTTTTCAAGTATCCAAGTTCTCTCTCTCTCTCTCTCTCTCCTGCCTACAGTGCATGGACATGGATACATACGTACTCTTAGCCTATAAGCTTCCCAGTGCTGTGCTTACATACGCATTGTATACATATACATATGATATGTATATTAGAGGTAGGAGATATGACTAATAATGGATCGTTTGCCTCATATCAAAAATTTTTATTTAAATTTATTTATAATAAAGTATAATCTAAATCTAATTCATACCATGAATAAATCATTTAACTAGTTCTTGTCGACTCTTTTTTTTGACGAGTTTAATGAGATCACTTTTTAATCACCCAGAATTTACTAAAATCGAAACTAAATCCATTAATTATGTGTTGATTTCATATTTATTTATGATCTAATTAAGAATTGTCCTTACTATTATGAGAGACAAGCTTGCAGCTATCAGAAGAGATTCACATTATATCCTTTATTTTGACAATTACACACTTGTTTTTTTTTTCTTTAAGGAGCATTGACTAAGCAAACCAAAGAATGAATAAGTTTTATTCCCCCATTTAAGTTTAGAAATCATCAATAAATTCATTTTTTTATGTCAGTTTTATTATTAGAGTTAATCAATATCAAATCGACATGTTATATCCAACAAAAAAGAAAAACTCACCAGAAAGTCTAGTCAACCAACGTGTTGTATGTATTTACAATCACTCGAATCACAAGCGTCTTCAAATTTTAGCTCTCTGCAATTCTAACATTTCTCGCATAACCACTTCAATTCGAAATTTGCATCCATGAGCCTTCGTATTACACCCATAATTTGAATCTTCAGACCCAACAATAACATAGTGGACTCTTCCATTACACTTCAATACTCAAATGGTTTTCATGTGTATATATATATGGTCACATGCATGAAAAGCTTTCAACAGTTTTTGCCTCACACAATCTTCCAAAAACCCCTAACCTAGCTCCCAATATTTCTGCAGCCTCCTTAAGGAAAGACCCATAAATATTATTTAGATCTTCAATTACTGAACTATATAGTATCTCAAATTGATTTAGGGGAGGTTTTGATTTGGGAAGGGGGGTAAGTTGATTTAAGAAATTTTCCGTGGTCACAGACAATTATTTTTGAAGTTGAAATTCTTCAGTCCACTAGCAGAATTGATCCAGCTCTCTTCGGTCCACTAACAGAATTTAGAAGTTGAGGAGCGCGATAACAAAAGTTTCACACTAAAGTTTTAACTGAGTATTTTTTACGTGAGCCGCTAGATCTTGATCTAATGGTCATAATCAAAGAAGCCAAAAATAAATTATCAAGACCTAGGGGTGTCCATGGGTTGGGTTCGCCCATGAGACTGTTACCTGCCCCGAAAAATAAGTCCAATTGTTGTCCGCCGGCCCTTGCCCGAACTCAATATCCTTTAAGAGAGGACTTAGGCTTGCCCTCAAACTCATTACTCGGCCCAAACCCGACCGATGAGTCTGTTCACAAAACTGGCCCAAGAACCTAGCCACCAAGCCGAGCGTAGCCCGTCTGCCTTTCCACCCATTTGTGTGAAAAAAAAGTTAAGGGGGATTGGGAGGCCGGTACCTCCTATATAACTTATTAGGACAAAAGTCCACTTTTTAAAATATTTGAGATAAAAGGACATCTACTAAAAAAAA
>CM042190.1:24177401-24197334 GCA_023539305.1 Ilex asprella
AGACCACCCACCCTCTTTTGTTTCAACTTTTTCCCTCATACGCCCCTCCCTTTTTTTCTCCTGACTCCATCGCTACCGCAACCCAACACCACTGTATTTCACTTCACCCCTCTCCCAAACCTAACCCTCCAAAGCCTCACCCGAAAACCTCCCATCCCAGAAACTTCCCCCGTCACTAGTAATCGTCGTCAGTGATGTCACCATGTTCTTCTTTCTCTCTCTTAAACTCATAAACGACTCTCTAAATCATTCACCTAAAAAACACATCCTAGAAAACCTCCTTTCACTCGAAAACACCTCACCTCCGACGTCTGGAGCAACTTGAGTTCGTCTTTTCCAGCGAAAAATCCACATATTTGAAGGTGGAATCCACATATCTGGTCTATTGAGATTAGATCCAAACATATTTGAAAGTGGCATCTTTTACATATTTTGTTACTGATAACTTTATTTTTTTTGTATTTTTCTCTTCGTTATTGCTTCAAATCTGGTTATTGCATGACTATGGTATTATCTTGATTATTGCTTTGGATCTAGTTTATTACTTGATTTTTGCTTTTGGATTTGGTTTTTTGCTTGAAAATTGAGAGTCCTACTAGGGAAAAAACAAGGCAGAGAAACGAGTGTCAGAGGTAGAGGCGGAGATCAAAATTTACACGTAGGGCAGGGATGGGGATTAAAATTTTTGGACCGAGAATGGATAAAAAAAATTTAAGCGGGTATGGAGGTGGAGACTCCGTCCCCCGCCCCTGCCCCGGTCCACTGTCATCCCTAATATTGTATTGTTACATTGTCTTTGTTATAGTGCATTATTACACTGTTTTTGTTATACTGTGAGGGAAATATAGTCAGCAGTTAGGAGATACACAATTTATTCACTCACAATGAATTAATATGGCAGAAACACATGACAAAAATATCGTATTTCACACAAGTCAACGATCAACTTATAACAACTAGTTCTAGTCTTCAAATGGAAAAGTTCGAATATATCTTCAAATTGCGAAAAAATATTCAAAAAATAGATGTTGTTGACGATCTTACATCAAATAGATTGAAAAGTAGGATTTTTCTTTCAAAAACGAAACTCTATAGATTTTTAAGGAAACAAGAATTTTCTGCCAAAAAAAAACACCAAAATCAAAATAAATGTAATAATATTTTGATTTTGTATAACCCATGATGTCAATAAAAAAGGTATATGGAATGGGAAGTTCAACTATCACCATATTAAACACAGGCCAACGAATAACAATCAACACCTGTTTCGGGTTTACAAATGTCGAAATTCGAAAGTTTCTTCAAATCGCAAACAAAATTTTCACCATTCTTGAGTTTGTGTCAATCAAACCCCAAATCTTCTATCAATCGATGTATAGTTCATAGTCGAAACCCTCTCCTTGTTTATGGAAGATAGAGAGTTGAGAAGTTTTTCTGAAGAAGATGAATTGATTTTTTGTGAGAAATAAGAAGTATACAGAACGATTATCGAAAATGAAAAGATTTTGAAATAAATGTACCTAAATTTCAGCGGTTAAGATAAATGCATTGTTATAGTTTTTAGGAAAGAAAATTTTATCAAATGGGTATTTATGTCTTTGTATCTCAATAGTGTACTTTTTTCCAAAATATTTTTTTTGTGTGTTTTTTTACAATTATGTCTAATTTAATATATTGGCTTCCAAAAGACCCTATAAAAAAATTAAAAAAATCCACCCAATGAGTGGCGAGTTGAATTGTTGGTAACTTACCTTTACCCAAAGTTCGGCCCGACCCATCAAATAACTCGTGTCAAGTAAGAACTTGGGTCCTCCCTAACTATGCTTGGCATGAAACAAAATTTGAGGGCCTAACCCAGCCTAGCCCATGAACCACCCTATCAAGACCTACCAAGTTTAGCTATTTACTAAATAGGAAGTTTTAATACCATATTAATTGCGATTTTAAACTTAATAGGAAAGTGTATTTATTTTTTTTCCAAATTTAATATTTTACAGACAATTTTTTTTTTGACTCACAGATTTGACCAAGGCAGATTAGTCAAGAGACACTGTGTATAACTTGTCTTATTTCTTGTGCCCATTTCTTTGTGTGTTTTTTCTGTTGAAATTGAAAGTTTGTCCATTTTGAATTTATGTCTTCTATTAAGAATTAGTGGTGACGAGCCAGAATTTGACTGGGTCAGGCCCAATGAAAATAAACCAAGAGAGCCCAAGAGAAAAGTTCAATCAAATGGGTCAATCCATCAGAAGACATCTGAAGCAGGCAGTAGGAGGACGGACTGGGCGTCGCCTAGGTCCCTTGGGCATCGCCCACATGGGGACCCCTTGGGCGTCGCCCATGGATGCCTTGGCTGCCTAGGCAGCCCCTTGGGCGCCACCCACTCCTCTCCTCCCCTCTTGACTTCAATGCAAGTTCAGCCACTCTGATGCAAGGCCCAGATACAGGATCAAGCCCAGTCAAGTCCAAGTCCAAGGTCAAGTCCAGTTCAAGATCTACCTCCGACGGAATAAGTACACGAGGGAGAAAATATCGGGATATGAGATCTATTCCTACTTTAAGTGTGCTTACCAAAGAGGTCTATTCCTACCAAAAGTGTGCTCATTGTCTCACCGCCTCATCACACCTATATAATGTAAGCCCCTCTCCACATGGAAGGGCAGGATGTTGATCACCTCCTTGAGGGCACGCCTCCAAATCCCTCACACACACTGCTCTCTCTTTCTCTCTATCCTTCTCTCTAAGCACTGTAAACTCTCCGGAGTACCTTGATACATTAATAAAGATCGTCGGCCACCGCTGCCATTTGAGAAAGTGGACGTAGGTCACCCGGACCGAACCACTATAAATCTTGGTGTTGACTCTATATTTATCGTTTTACCATTGATTATCGTAGGTTGTCTATTTAATGCTCTTTAATTATACATTATCATTCTCTTGACTGTTGATCTTGCACGAAAACGATTTTGTGCATCATCAAGTGGGTAGGCTTCAAATATTATAATCTTACAAAAAATCATTGGATTTCTATTTGAATTTGGATATATTGCCTGAAACTTAAGAATTTCTTTTTTGATAGTAACAGAATGTTCGAATGTATAATAGTTCAACATCGTAATATCAGTTATTAGTGCGAAAACATTAAAATGTATTGATCGTGTAATCGCGAATCGATCTTCATATAAAGCAATACATATGTTATGCTTTCTATCTCATTAGTCTGCTAAACATACTCATCAAAACTACCACTTTGGACTCTTAACCGAGAAGCACATCATTAAAGCCTTTAACACACCATTATTAACCTAAAGCTTTCTAGCTTACTTAACCAGTAAATAATCAAGTGCCCAATTTAGTTATTCAAAAGGCTTAGGTGGTTGTAGATAAGCATACGTGTACATTGGGTGTGAAAGTTAGGGCATGAATCATGATATAACAACTTGGTGTAGGACCAAAACAGTTTTCTACGTATAAAAATTGAGTTTTTAGTCGACTTTGAGTCAAAATTAAAGTGGGACCTAATTGTTATTTTGAATAAATTTTTGTGGGTTCATATTCTACTCTGTGGGGAGAACAATGTAATATGTTCACTTGCTCAAAGTGAGTAAGAAATGAATGAGAAAATAGGTTTCAAAGTGATCCTCTTGAAATGTGAAAATAGAGAATTTACAATGTAGAATTTGACACCAATCCCACATTGGTTGAGGAAGAGATTCAACATGGACATATCTAGGTCAAGTTTGCTCCATGGGTTGGGCACCAAGGGGTACCACAGTTTTATGAGTGGAGCGAATGCCTACATGTCTTCGACTCGACCACACACGCGTGCTGCCCACCCGCCTCGCCTCAGCCCGACCCTCCAGGCTCGGGCTCGGGCTCCAGCTCCGGCTTCGGCTTGGGTGTGGGTGTGGGTGTGTGTGTGGTTTAGACCAAGCCAACCAAGTTTACTGGAAATTCCAAGATCTAAGTCCAAAAGGAGAACCGAATTATATGTGATTCAAAGAAGCACTAAGGAGATAATTTCTCCTACCTTTTCCTATATGATAAACTAATGATGTCTGCAGAGTTTATCAGAGTAATTTATGCTCTTAATGACTCTTATACCTTGAAAAATTCAAGTGGGATATTGCAGGATATTCCTAATAAGAGTCACCTATATAGGTGTGAAGGGGCCGCTTCTATGAGAAGTTTAACTGCTGAATTCTCTAAAGCACTCATGAAAACCAAGAGTTGTTCACGGCCAAAATGAACACAATCATGAGAAGGAAAGAGACTATGTGAAGTCTATCCGATTTGATTTACCAAACAGTTGAATAGTTCAAGATATCACATTCACTATTTAGTCGATAAGTCCGGTGGGCTTTCACTCGGGAAGGTTCAAGGTCAAAAGCTACCTACCTCGATGCACGATCTTTCCAAAGATGTACTATCTATAGTGTGTCAACATTATCATTTTCATATACAAACAACCAATTTTCCATTCATGTGGGGGATTGTTGGACCAAAACAGTTTTCTAGTATAAAAATTGAATTTTTGCTCGACTTTGAGTTAAAATTAAAGTGGGACCCGATTGTTATTTTGAATAAATTTTTGTGGGTTCATATTCTACTACTTGAGAAGAATAATGTAGTATATTCACTTGCTCAAATCGAGTAAGAAATGAATGATAAAATAGGTTCCAAAGTGACCCTCTTGAAATGTGGAAATAAAAAATGTACAATTTGGGATTTGACACCAATCCCACATTGGTTGAAGAAGAGATTCAACATGGGCATATATAGGCCAAGTTTGCTATATGGGTTGGGCCCCAAAGGATACCACAGTTTTATGAGCGGAGCGAGCGCCTACATGCCTTCGGCTCTACCACACACGCACGCTGCCCGTCCTCGCCCCAACCCACCCCGACCCGACCTGACGGGGCTCGGATGTGGTTTAAACTAAGCCCTATCTTTCTAGAGAAAATTTAATTAATTAAATTGAGCGTGAATTTCTTAATCCAAATTTAATATTTGGTATCCTTTGGATTAATGGCACTGGTTCGGATTTATCCGAAACTTTGAGCCCAGTTCAAAGTTTTAAGGTGTGTCTGTTCATGGAGAACAGTTACTCGTGGTGTCTTCTAGCTGTAGCATTTCATCTTTTTGGTTGTGTCTTTTAGTGTGGTAATTGTCCGGAAAGTCACCAGAGTATTTATAAATACCAAGCTCATTTCTATTCTGCATACATTCATTCACCAGTCCATTAAGGCATTCAAACAGTCTGCATTTGGCATTAAAGCAGTGTGTTTAGAGAATATACAACACAAGTTTTGATTCGCTAGATGGGTAAATTGGGGTGCTACTTCTATTCGTGGAAGATCATTGTATCCTGAGAGGCAGACGCTCAATATTCCATTAACATCGAGAGTAGTTGTGAAATCTGTTTTAAGAATATAGTGTCAAATACTAGCATTGATCTACTTAAAGTTCAATAACAGTTCATGTTCTGCTATCGAATTAGTATTTATATTGGTATGCAAACTGTTACATGTAACAGTTTGAAGTTACACTTTGTATGTTACACTTTCACGTGTTACACTTTCGTAATTGTTTGCTGTTATTCAAATATAGTAAAATCACTTGTTGAAATTTATAGTTTAAAACATGCAAAGTATACTAAAACAGTAATAAATAGATGTGACACCGTTACAGAAGTGTTACACAAAAATGTTACAGCAGTGTTATAAAATAAGATTACAGAATCTCAATTCACGTGTAATTGAAACTTCCTATTTGATAAAATAGCTAAACTTAGTAGGTCTTGATAATTAATTTTTGGCTTCTTAGATTAGTGATCGTTAGATCTTGATCTAACGACTTGCATAAGAAGTACTCACCTAAGGTTATGGTGTTAAGCTTCAATGAAGTTTAGCTATATTTTTAAAAATAATAAATTGTGTACACCCTTAAAATTGACCTTGATTTATATTTTTGTGAGTTTTTTTTGTTCTAAATTCATATTTCAAAATTTAAATTGTTTGTAATTAGCTTACAGTTGATTGATGATTGACTTGTTTCAATTGAATTCTACAGGTATTTTTACGCTTACTTCTTGAATTCTTGTTTAATCAATTTGTAGTTTTGATATAAAATATAAAAACACACTAAGGTCAAATTCTAAAATTGATGAGAAACAGTTTGAAACAAATCTAATGTTTAAATCGATTCTCAATTAGAAATATAATTTATCTATTATATCTCTAAATGCATATGACTCGATTGTAATTAGCGGTTGACTTTAATATGATAATTTGGTAAAAAATAATATTATTTTATAGTGACCTCTTTTATTTGCATTTAGATTTTCTTTTAAAGTTTCGTTTTTTATGAATGGTTTGGATTTTAATAGAATTTAGATTTGTCATCTACACCATTTTATTAACATACATAAAATTAGAGTCACTTTTGTTAAACTCTAAAGTTATTTATCGCGTCATGTTATATAGTTGTCCCTAGTTAAAGTGTCAACGCTTAAGTTTATTTCTGGCCCCACCCCTGATCATTATTATCATGTGGTGTCATCGATTAATAAATAAATAATAATTATTGAATGTAAGAGTTATTGGTAGTTATAAAATTTAGTGGAAACCATTAATTGTTTGTGCATGCAGCTAACTTTTGTTAACAAAAAATTTAACATATTTTATGCTAACACTAATGCTATTGGGACATAATTGAGGGACATAATTTGGGGACATAATGAGTTGTCACCAATGAAATGATAGTAAAATATATTTAATGATGGGACCCATTGTAGCATTAAATGAATTCATTATCATTTCATTGGTGACAACTCATTATGTCCCCAAAATTATGTCCATAAATTATATCCCAATTGCATTGCTCTTTATGCTAAACAATAGCAAGTTTTTATTAAGTCAAACTTTAACATTAATTTAAAAGTAATATTATGAAGACATAATTTGGGAACTTAATCAGATATCTAATTCATTACAGTCATTAGATTAAATGTGAGTTTTGAGGTTGAATGAAACCCACTTTCAATCTAACAATTATAATTAATTATATCATGTGATTAGATTTTTAGATTAAATCTAAATAATATTTTTAAAAATTTAAACTCGATAATTAAACTTAGCCCTTGAGCAAAACGAGACCTATTTTTCTCTTTGTGCATGCACACAGTGTCATTTTAATATTTCTTTTGGAGAGAAAAAAAAATGAAAAATATTTCTTTTTCTTGTCGTCATTTTAATATTTTTCAAACCTTTCGATTTGACCCCATTAATTCATTAAATTTATGCATTCATACCTTTCTCATTTGACCCTTTCTTAAAATTTCTTGGTTCACAAGACAATTAAGGATAAATATCGCTCACACTCCATGACATTTGATTTTATTATACAAACACCCCTTCATATTTTAAAAATGACACTAAACTCCCTTGACTTTTAAAACTTGTAACAGTCACACTCCCTCTAATTAATAGACGTTAAAAATGTTAGTAGTCAAAGTTGATGTCATCAATAATAATTCATAAAATACCTAAAAATACCCACCAAAATTAAGTTTAAGAATTCAAATATGTGTTTTTCTTACCCTATAAATTTACCTAACCTCTCATTTTTTTTTAATCTATATATTTCATATATAGATTAAAATGTAACACTTAAATGTTTAATTTTTTTAATACATTGATAAGTTAAATATTAATTTTTTATTTATTAAATAATATTTGGTATTATTAGTACAATTTAAAAAGTAATCAAATTCTTTTTAAATCTTAATAATTACTTATCCAATTATACCATATTAATTTTATTTTTGTTTATTATTTATCTAATTATATAAATTCTTACTCCTCTCGCCCATCACCACGATTCCATCACCTACACCACCACCTAAACCTGATCACAATAAGGGATCCACCACCAACACCTGCAAACCCTGCCAGACCCTTCACCATCGCCACCGCCCCTCTATTGCAATAGTGCATCTATCCCCAACACCTCTAAACACCACCAGCATACCAAAACTACAACCCATTGAAACCACCTCCGCCTCTAACCCTTCTTGAAAAAAACCATCATCAACCACCTCTATACATGATCCTTCTCCTCCACAGCATCTCCAACAACTTAGGAACACGCACCAATAATCACCACCACCACAACAGAAACACCCACCACCACCATCCACCACAGAAATGCATCAGATCTAGAAGACAAAGAGAGGAGAGTTAAGGTTTCAAAATACTCACCATCACATCAGATCTAAGGTACAAAGAGAGGGGAGTTAATTCCATAACAAAGGTTAGGGTTTCAAAATCATCCACCATTGCAACACCTCCTAAAATGACTACATGGGAGAAAGAGAGAGATTGAATGGAAGTTTGCCTAGAGAGAGAGAGAGAGAGAGAAAGGGGTGACACATGGTGGAAATTGTGAACGACGGAGGTTAGGGGTGGTGTGGGTGAAGAGGGAAAAAGGGTGGTGCTTAATTGTTAGGGCTTCGAGCATAAACTGTTTTAGCCTTTTAGGTCATGGATCACAAGTCATGATGTTGACTTGGGCATGGGACGATGGATTTGGATATGGGCATGGATTTGATCAATTAATTAAGGGTAAAATAGTTTTTAATAATATTCTTAACAAATTCACCTTTTGGGATCTCAAAGTTATTTTTAAAATATAAGAGAGTGTCTGTGTAATAAAATCAAATGTAAAGTGACGTAAGCAATATTTATCCATGCTACATTTAATCATGTTAAGCCTACATGCACTTGTCTTGAATACAACAGGTGTGACGTTGTACATCTGTTTCTTTTTTTATTATTATTATGATTTGTAAATATCATTTACAAATATCATTCTAAGTATCTTTGTTTTGCCTTTTAAAAAAAAACAATTCAATACTATTTTATTTGGTTCTTTCTTCTAACCTTAGATTACATATAAACTATCTATACAAAATGATGAGATTAGTTGGAGGTCGTTCTACACATGTTAATTGTTGATGATGCACAAAATAGATTTATGCACAATCAACAATCAAGTATGCGATGTAGGAAAATTAAAGAAACAATCAAGGTGTAAGAGAGAGAGAGAAAGAGAGTAAAGGTAAGCTCTGGGAAATGTTGGATAGCTATGAAAGAGATAGTTGTGCAAAGGGTGTGTAGAAAGATGTAGAGATGTCCCTCTCAATGAAGGGAACTTACAATGTGTAGGCTCAGAGTCTTGGTTGAGACAATTGCATGATGTGATAGGTAACTAATCCTTCGGAGATAATAACTATAACTAAGGATAGGTACAATTAAATATGGTCTTGATTTCTGAGAGTGACTATTTCGGTAATTACTCCTCTTGTACACTAATATCTCTAGACTCCTTGAACTTTGGACTGGACCGAATTCATGAGCTAAGTTTGATATGCTTTTGAGTTAATTTGGGCTTACCTAATTAGTTGGGACTGACCCAGTAAAATCTGGACTCATCAATTGTGTCGAGTAAAGCGGGTTCATACTAGGTGTTAGCGAGTTCATGTAAAAAAAAAAAATTCACTCATATCCGATTTGTTTATTAATTTGTGTCTAACGAATCATGTATTTTTTAGTTAATAAAATAATTATCATAATAATAATAAAAAAAAAAACACAGTAGTAAAAAATCTACAAAAGTGATAAATCATCCATAAAATTAAATAAAAATAGTAAAAATAGTTACAACAATATTGATAAAAACATCAACAATAGTGATGAAAATACCCATAAAATTAGTAAATCAATAACAAAAGTAATAAATTTTTTAGTTATAAATTAACCCCCAAAATTTGCAAAAATACCCTTTGAAGTAATAAATGTTGGAGATATGATAATGAAATTTTTTTAATGGTACCATAATCAAATATGATTTTCATGTACCATTTGGTAATATTTAATAAGTATCTTTGTTTTTCATTTTATTCAAAAAAAATTAAGCAATATTTGTTTACGTCTTAATTTTTCTTTTTCTTTTTTTGCTTTTCTTTGTTTGGATTTGATTATTTATGTTTAAATGCATCATTTATACTCTAAAATTCATTTAGATCATTTGTGCTAAATACTATGTAAGCATGATTTTTGCTTTTTCAATAATTTTTTTAACTGGAAAAACACATTGTCAAACATTCCACATTTATAATAACATAACCCCTCGAACATCTAAATTCCGATCTCTTTCGTTGAGTCTCATAAGTGTTTTTATTCCTTCAAGAATTATAAATTTATAGAATTAGCTGTGAATGTCGATTTATTTTGCATTGTGAGTGTTTTTTTTCATGTACAACCCTAAAAATGACCATTATAATGGATTCGGAATAAATCAAAACATAGTAAAGTCTAAACAAATCAATATCATATTTAGATCAAAAAGAGACATAAAAAGAAGTATTATAAAACCTCGTAGAGAAAACCACAAAAATCTTCTCCTTCTTTTTTTTGGTTGAACAGTCAAGGTGTGTCTAAATCAACTTAAACATACCTCGACTAATTTCCTCTCCGATCCAATCAAATGTAAGTCATTCACGCCAAGATTAATGTATTTATGAGCGATAAATCCCACATGACTTAAATTCAAAAAAAATGTCAAAAATCTTTGTCTACTGCAAAAAAATTAATTATGGTCTTATTTACATTTTGCTCAATATGTAGTGTAAAATTTTTCTGCTCTCTTCCAAAAATCTATTTAACATTAAAAATATCATATTACAGTTACACTTTCATAAAAAAACAATAACAATTAAAATAATTTAAATTTTCATCTAATTTTATGTAATAGTGTAAATATATTTTTTAAAAATTATGCCTAAAAATATTATCTTTTCTATATGATTTCCAAAATTACACAACCCCACAAATTTATACTTGTCTCTTTCTTTTATGTTCACTTTTCGTGTTTTATTTTCTCTCTGTTCACTTTAATTTTAAATTATTTAAAATATAAATACTATACAATTAATATTCACCTCGTAATATTACAGAATATCTTACCCAAAAAAAAAAGGATTAGTATGAAAGTCCATGAAATTATTACTCAAAGTCCACACCAGAAACAACGTGATATGCCGCCACCTTGTTGAACAAGCCAGAAAGTCCTAGAACAAAAGCCAAACCTTGTAAAAATCCCAGGAAACAAGAGCCAGTTGTAGATTTAACATTGTATCTCACGATCACAGCTAATACCAAAGATTCACGTCTATATTATCATCTTCTCCAGCTTAGATCAAATTCAGAATCGGAAAACATGGCCGGACTGGAGATGCAGTTATCGAAAGAGTACGGATACGTTGTTCTTGTCCTCGTTTTCTACTGCTTCTTTAATATCTGGATGGCCAGCCAAGTCGTCAGAGCCCGCAAGAAGTATGTATAGTTCCAATCTTTGTTTCTCTGTGTTTTTGATATTTTTTTTTTTTGGGTTTTGATTTGACTTGGATGAGTAATTGAACAAACCCCTTCGTAATTTCTCATTTCCCAGTAATTCTTTTATTTTTATTTTTGGAACGTCACTTTCCAGTAGTGTGAATGTGCATAAAATTGGATGTAATTTACTGGCACAAAGTGTTCAGTATCCTATTATGTGTAGCTCAAAACTTTGTGTTTTTGTTATTTATTTATTTTTTTTTGATGTAATTTGGATGAGTAACAGAACAAACCCTTTTGAAAATTTTCATTTCCCAGTAATTTTTTCTTCGCAAAGGAATTTCCAGTACTCTGAATGTGCATAAACTTGGATGTAACTTACAGGTACAAGGTGTTCTATACGTGCGTAGCTCAGAACTTTATTTTTTTTTTTATGTAATTTGGATGGGTAATTGAACAAACCCTTGGAAGACAACAAAAAAAATTGAACAAACCCTTTTTTGGTAACTTTTCATCTCTGAGTAATTTGAATGTACATAAAAATTGGATGTAATTTACAGGTATAACGTATCCTATCCGACTCTCTATGCCTCTGAATCTGACAACAAGGGTGCCAAGCTCTTCAATTGTGTTCAGGTTGGCTTCTTGACTCCTTTTTACTCAATTTTCTTCTCATTATATATGTACACTAGTAACAAAATAAAGACACTTTGTAATACCAAAATCAACCATTGATTGTGTAACGTTTGTATTTTAGATTACAGAGAGAAAATAAGAGTTAGGGGAGAGAGAAGAGAAAAGTGAGTATGGGTTAGTGAGAGTGTGTTGGTTGGGCTATGCAGGAAAAATAATATTTTTTAGTAGGAAATAGTTGTTTGGAATGAATTTTGTACCGATAGATGAAATTGGATGAAGATTGGATTAATCTAAACCTTTGTTTTGTTATTTTACAAATGTGCAATTCAAATTGTTGGCTGTAAGATTATATAGATAGATAATTTGTTGTAGTCTTGATTGTAATTAATGAGAGTGAAATGGGTGGGGATTGGTGATTTGCAGAGGGGGCACCAGAACTCGCTGGAGATAATGCCTATGTTCTTCATGCTGATGATTTTGGGAGGCATGAAGCATCCAAAAATATGTGCATCTCTTGGACTCGTCTATATTGTCGCTCGCTATTTCTATTTCACTGGCTACTCCTCCGGCAATCCCGAGAACCGCCTAAAGATCGGGTTTGTCTTTCTATCCCCACCTGCTAGATAACCCGATACGCACACGCAGTGACAATGTGTTACACAAACAGCATTTTGTTGCAGAATTTTCATTCAGCCACCGAGAGTGTTTCAGTAATTAGTTCATCAATTATACTGTGAATGAATTGGTTAGAATTAATCCTTGGAAACCGGCTGGTGAGGGAAAGGGTGTCCAAGACTTCCTATGCTCACATTTGAACTCATAGGTGGTGTTTAGATCACCATGAAAGGATTGGATTTGATTGGATTTGAATCCTAACCCAATCCAATCCAAAGTGATTAAGATTTGAGGATTATAAAGATAGGATTTAAATCCTATCTCATATTTGGATAGATTTCATTTGGTCTGTATGTCTCATTCACATGTGAAGATAAAATATATTAAAATGACCATTTCACCCTTGTGTAAAAAAAAGGTAGCCATCATGTTTGGAATTTAATGAAAAAAAAGTTCAGTTAATTTGTATTGTTTTATTTACGAAAAAAAAATATGAATCAATAAATTACGTTTTTTTTACAACACATTTTAAATAAAAATATGTTTATAATTTATTTAATTTAATTTTTACAATACACAATTAATCAAAGAAATTATATGCATCATGCAAAAATAAAAAATAATGTACAACACAAATGCATATTTGTAGTCCAAATATAATGTTTGTCCATAAAAAAAAAGATAATAGTAGACAAAAGATTCATATTTTACGGTCGTTCATACACAACGTACAAATTACTTAGTGCAACATTGTAATCTATTTTTATTCTGTATGAAATATGTGGTATATTGAATTATACTTACGAATTACGATTGTAAAATTCCACCACGCCCTTGTATAGCCGATGCCTAAGGTAGCCTACTCTTTCAATAGTGACCTATTGATAGCCCCTTTTCATTTGGTTGTTCTACACATCTGTCATTATTCAATAAGCTTGAACTAAGGTAGTATGTAGTGGGTTGCCGTTCTCGTAACTCCGCTACATAGAACTTAGACTCATATTGCGTTCAATCTCGTACTCAATGTACTAGATTGTATCGAAAGGTTGTCAAAGAGTTCATATAAACATATCTAAGTCGATTAGCAATGCATCACATGCATTACACGTGAATAATTTTTTAAAAAATAATAAATAAATATTGGGTATATGTGTACTTGAATTAAATATCGTCTCAAATTTACTAAATTTATTTTTTTCTCTCTCATGCTCGCCTATAAAATTTTAGAAAACTTTGTATATTGTCGAGAGTTGTTCTAACTTTAAGAAAAAATAATTAAAAAAGAAAAAAAATAATTAAAGTTCTATTTTGTTTTTATAATTTTGTAATTGAAAGTGATTTTTTAGTAATGTTTCAAATTTAAATTTTTAAAATTAATTTGATTAATATTTTACTTCTAAATTATTGAATAAAATAAAAATAATTATCAATATATCAATCATATTGAAACTTACTGTATTTAAGATTAGTTAGGTCAATTAAGATAAAATTTAATATACAATGCTATAATAAATATTATAAAGCATATTAAAATTTTAAAAAAGAACTCAAGCTTTAACATGAAATGTTAACACAATTTAAAATTTTTACTGTGACTAAAAAATCATGTAAAATTAAATATACATTATTTTTTGCCTAAAAATGAAATGGTTAAACATTTTAATGAAAAATAAAATATACATATGTAGTCATAATATTATCTTTAAAAATGAGATGAGTAATATTATATTGGTGGAGTTTTTGAATATTTTGTTAAAATGTAAAATAATACATATATTTTTTAAAAATAATATAATCGATAAAAAAGTTTCATAAAAATTGACATTTATAAATAGAGAATTGATAATTAAAAAGTTAATTTGATTAAGATTTGACTTATAAATCATTGAATAAAATAAAAATAATTATCAATATATTAATCATATTAAGATCTTACTGTGTTTAGGATTACATAGGTTAATTGGAATAAAATTTAATATACAATGTTATAATATATATTATAAAGCATATTAATTTTTTTAAAAAAAAAATTGAGTTTTCACATAAAATCTTAACACAATCTAAAAAGTTTACTGCAACTAAAAAATTGTGTAAAACTATATATACATTATTTTTTATCTTAAAAATGAAAGAATTAAACATTTCGATGAAAAATAAAATATAGATATGTAGTCATAATATTATCTTTATAAATACGATAAGTAATATTATATTGATGGAATTTTTGAAAGTTTTTTGAATATTTGTTAAAACTTATAATGGTGCATATATTTTTTAAGAGTAATATAATCAATCAAAAAATTTTATAAAAATTGACATTTATACATTGAGAATATATAATTAAAAATGATGTTAGATTTAATTTGAAGATTTAAATGTATAAGGATATGATGGTAATTTAGATATTAAGTGTGGAAGAATAGAGTAACATTTTTAATTCTTTAGGAGGGTAAAATAATGAATCAAAAATTTTTACTATTAAAATATTTTTATTAAAAATAGTATAAATAAAAATATAAATAAATATGATTATAGTAGAGGATTTTGTCTAGATTTTGTGAGATCAGAATGTTGCTTGTTTGGAAATGCTTATGTTTGTTTGGATTTTTTATTTTGTGCAGTAAATTTTGTTTCATGTCGTTGATGGGGCTTACGGTATGCACAATGTCGTTTGGAATCTGTCTTGTCATTGCATAAGTACAAGAAGCTTGACCCACCACAGCCTCCCTGCCATTGCCTCTATGTCGCTCGCTTCTTTCTGTTGTTTTACTTTTCCATTGCCTTTAATGCTGATGTATTTTGATTTCTGTTAAGCAATCATGTGAGAAAGAGGAGATAGTTTTTAGTTTTGCTGTCTCTTGTTGACATTTTTGTAACTAATAATGTGAATCTGCTTATAACCAAAGTTATTGGGACATTGTATTTCAACAGATCCTCTCTATTACTTTCACTTGATTTTGTTGAGTATTAGATCACGGATTTTAGTGGGATCTATTTTTTTTATTAAAATGGCCGTTCATTCATGTAGAACGGGTTATTGATTGTAGAATGAAAATATAATGAAGATAATTTAGATCCACATATCGAATTGAGATGAAAATGTATCGTGACTTTGCCTTTTCAATACTACGTTGATGGTAGACTTATATGAGCCCATTGCCAAATACTAGAAACAAAGATGATAATTTGTTGTGCTACTTAACAAAAATAAAATATAAAAAGCAAAGAAAACTATCAACGCTCACCAGTTTTGGTATGAAAATAAAATTTTGTTAATTTTTCATTAGAATTTACTAATAAAAAAAAATTAAAGCGGAATTTACTGTATAAAGTGAATAATTATTAAAGTAAGTGGAAATTAAGGAAAGGAGCGATGGTGGGTGTCAAAACCCTGTTGATTCAAGAGAAATTTGGAGAGAGGCCCACCTATATGGACTTATTTGGAGATAAGTTTATCAAGAAAACTTATGTGATTTTTAGTCTGTTTTTTGTCAATTTTACTATTATAACCTTTTCCTATAGGAATGTTAATATTCAATATTAATATTTAAAAAATAACAATAGTAACATATTCAACAAAGACAGTAATGTACTCACTAAAAAAAATAGTAACATGCTCACAAAAAAATAATAACATGGTAAAAAAGTAATTACAATTAGGGATTTAATTATGTCAAAATGGGCATTAACATTGTAACTAAGATTTAAGAGAACTCATACATTAGTACTAAATTAAAGTGTTATAAATTTCTATTTTGTTAATTTTTTTGTTATGCAAGACAATCGAGTATTCTTTGGTTATGTTTCTGTGGAAAAAGTTCATGTTACTGTACTTCAACTGTCGATTGTATGTTACTACTCATCATTTTATAAATTTTCAATTTGTAAATTGTATTTTCACTAAAATCATTCGAAAGCTGATGTTAGTGTAAAAAAACTATTGTCTTGTATTTTGTAAAATTAGATGTGTTACTGAGCACAAAGTTTTGATGTTATTGTGAATATGAAAATGCATGTTACATAATATATGTCTCAAGGTTTGCAATTATATGTTAAAATTGAATATAGTAACATTAGTGTCAGTATAATTACATGATTGTACTAGTAACACGACTCTAATTATAACTTCAATCATATAGTAACATGAATGTTACTATATATTAACATTCGTGTTCCTGAACTCTGTTGGCATTGTTCAACATCCATATATTATGTATTACTGTTGTTAAGGAAATTTTGTGATCTGATTTTGACATAATAGACTAAAAAATTATTCGTATATTAAGTTTCCCATATATAACTATCAAAATATATAATTTTTATATAAAGTTTTTGTTAATTATCATAATATTTAATAAACGGTTTTCATATATAACTCAATCAAGTGTTTCTATATATACCTCAATGATCTAACATATGTGATTTTTCATATTTGGACAAAACTAACACTATTAGGGGTATTTTTGTGATTTAAAAAATAAATGGACTTAAGTACCTATATATAAGTTTAAACATTTACTTACCTCCAAATAAATTTTCTTTCAGAACTCAAGTCATTATAAGTCCATCTAGAGAGACTCACCCTCAATTTTCACTTGATTCAAAGTATAGGTCTTGACTCTTGAGCCGAGTTAATTGACTCAAGAATTTTCTTTAGGATACGTTTTTGTTATGTTTTTGTTGAAAACACAAACAAAAATTGTGACGCCCCAAATTTTCAGGGGTCATTTATAAGTCTGTTGATAGCTCATCAACCCGTGGACGCCAATTAACCCGACACCACGGTAGCACATTTCCTTTACCGAAATTTTCTAAAAATATAAAAATATATTTTCTGTTAAGCAAGTGTCTCATCCTAGGTCCTATATACTATCATTGATATTCCATTTAATGTTCATTTATACTATTGGGATGAAGGAATGCATAGCTCAAAAGCTTGTGGACGTAAAAACAAAAAAAAATTGAAAATCTGTGAAAGCGCACCGCGTACCAATATGCTCTATCCGAATTTTCCAGTTTCATCTGTTTTTCATTCACAAACCATTCCAAACCTTATCATTTTCATCCTCAAATAGTTATAATGAATTTTTCTACATTATACATGATCACTACAAAGTTCCATTACAAGCATTCAAATATGATTGTAATATTTACATGCCAAAAATTATTTTTAACCAAAAGTTTTACAAAACTTCAAGGTTAAAGACTACATGTTGGTCTCTCTTCACCCTTGAGGCCTCGAGTGAGAGCCATCCCCGGGTGTATATCCTCCACCTGAAATGTGTCCCATATAGGGTGAGCAACGTTCAGTAAAATATTTTCTACAGAGGCTACTCCCCCTAGATGCACATGAAGTGTTCACATGCAACAACAATTATCACAAAAATTTCAATCAAGTGTATGTAACTCAATCAAGTGCATGCAATGAGATGAGTCTCACTCATATACTCAATCCGAGTCATTTTCTGGCTCCTCAACACATGCAACGCCAACGTGTATGATTTTCGTCATCCATGTTACACATCGAACGACATTTACAATCTAGGGTCTTTTGGGGATAGATGTTTATAGATTTACACCAACGGCATCCAACCGACACGGAATTCATGGACTATCACCAATGGATCCGCATACACTGACACACTTTATAGACTTTTATACCAATGGAGTGCGTATCCAATGACCGGGTCTCTTACCCCGACGGATCTTCTAGCCCCTTCTTGCTATCCCAACCCAATTTTCTTTCATGTAACAGTGCGACTCAACGAGATCTTCGATCCACATCTTCCAAGTCTACCTGTCATCTACCAAGTGAGGTGATGACGACAACTATGCACATACACCCTCATAATGCGATGTCTTCGTGCAAATACAATGTAATAAACCATTGCATGTCAATGTCATATCCGACATGTAATGAATGTCATATGGACAAATTATACCACATATCAACATATTCCATGAAAATTTATATCATATGCTATAACTTCCATAAATCATCATTATGTTCAATATATCAATAAACATATATCCACATATTGCAACAAACTCAAATATGTTATTTCAATTACATTAAAATAAAAACATTTAATTATACAAGACATTTAATCAAACACCTTGAAGGCACAATTTGTGAAACACATAGCATGTCTCAAATTTCACCAAGTTATAAGAATGAACACAAGTAACTTCCATGTACCAAATTCAAGCAAGAATTGGTCTTTAGACATTTCAATACCAAATTTCCTCATTCTATGACCATAATACATTTTAGGTCAATTTCAATATTAAACCCTTTTTTCAATAAACTTCAAAAGTTAGGAATAAAACTCAAGAAGACAAAACTCTACCTCACTTGAAAGTGTGGAGAACACCAAACTCAACCTTAAACCTTTGATTCCCCAAAATTTCCTACTTTGATTTTTAGTGAAATCAATCGTTCTTGGTATGGCTGCATAACCCTCGTCGCGTAAATGAAGTTTAACTTTTGGCTCGACGGATTTCGACCGACGTAACTCCAAGAATCGGCGAAAGAAATCTTAGTTTCTCCCTTTTCTCTCTCTTTCTCTCCAAAGTATGAAGGCTGGAGATTTCAACTAATATTTGTGTCAAAATATCTAATTTTGACCCCTATTTATATTTTTTTCAAGGCTTGACTCTAATCGCGTCAAGTGTCCCGAATCGATTTATTTCATCTCGGTTTAAGTTTAAATTAATTTTATTTGAAATTTTATCCAATTTAAAGAAAATTTTATAAAATTTATTTGTGGGGATCTTTGTGAGGTCAAACGCCACCCATAAGTCTCGTAAAACGTAAAAAATTCGATAATTTCAGAATTCGACAAAATTAGTTTAAGTGACTAGATTTCGCGATACGAATTCAACGGCGAAGTCCGTTGTATCATACGAGGTCTATAAAACATGTATTTTAATTCCGCATTATAGTGGTAAAATGACTATTTAGCCATTTTTTGAAAAATTTTAAATTTTCTTGGATTTTACAAAGACTAGGAAATACAACATATATTAAAGTACTAGTTATTGCATGTGCCTAAAGGTACGGTGTAATAAAAAATGGTAAATAATAAACATATTTGTATTCATAATCAAAATCAAATCACAAACATAGAAAAGAGATAAAAAAATTTAAGCATCGATTTGTAGTTGGGGTGAGAGGTGGTGGGCAACAGTGGTGGTGGTAGGAGACGACGATGATTATGGTGGATGACAATGATTGTAGTGACGGCGGTAGTGGGGGTGGCAATGGTGGTGGGGTGACGGAGGCG
>CM042190.1:24197434-24251750 GCA_023539305.1 Ilex asprella
GGTGACGGCAACAACGACGACGATGGTGGTGGTGGCAATGGTAGCGACAACGATGATGACAGTGGTGGTTGTGGTAAAGGTAATGGTGGTGGCTGTGACGGCTGTAGTGGTGGTGATTGTGGTAGAAGTAGTGTTAGGACGGTTTCAAATATTATTATTTTTTAAAAATATTTATGAGAAATAATTTCTAATTTTAAAAAAAAAATCACTTCAAACACACCCTTAGAGACTTATTTTTCCTGTTAAATTTAGGGTGTTAATATTAACCGTTAGATTAACTTTAAAATAAAATTTAAAACGATCTCAATCACAAATAACAAAAATTATTTTATTTATTTTTTTGAGATTTTAATTATTAACTAATTTATTATATAGATAAGTCTCGCAAGCTATGTGTGTGCACCATGCGTCAGTAATTGAAATGATTAGCACATCAAATGATAATATTTACAGCATATTGAAGTATGATATTTAAATTATACTCTCTTTAATAGTTTAATTTTTTAAATGGTAATTTTAACATGATATCAAAGTACAAAGTTTTGTGTTTAAATATTACCGTTACCTTTTGAATTAATTTTTTTTTATTTTTAGACCTAAAATTTAATTTGTACATTAAAAGTTGTATTGAAAGCTAAATACTTAAAATAAAATTTAAAATTTTGGAGTAAATGGTTATTTAACATACCAGAAGGGAGAAAAAAAAAGATAATTTAAGATCCTGTGATAGTTTATTATGGAATAAATATTAAATACTGTGCAAAATCACCCCATTAAACTTTAAAAAATAAGCAAAAGATTTTGATATAGACAGCCTTGACAGTGCCACCAGAATTGCCCCGACATCTAGCCTGGTGCCTCATCATAACGTTAACTGGGTCTCTAGATGGGTCTATAGATGGCCCAGCTTCGTCACTTTCTTTTCCTTTGGATGGTTTTTCCACAACCCGTTTCATGGGCTGCACTTGCACAATCATTTCTCCTTACCCGGCCCATTGAATTGGATGCTACATTGGCATACTCATGTGCTGGGTGAGACCTAATCTTTTGGTTGTAGGTTGCAAATGAAGTGGAGGGAGAGTCTGAGAGAGAGAAAGTCGAGGAGAGAGAAAGGCAAAAAAAAAAGGTTTTATACTATGTAGTGTTTTTTGTTGCTAAGAAGACTCGAGGTGGAGACCTCATTAATTTGGAGATACTATGGGCATGTTTGGTTTGCGTTTCAAAAAATAGTATTAGAAAACAATTTTTGAAAAGAGTTTTAAAAAAGTGTTTTTGAAAATTTTTAAATTGTAAAACCTGTTTGGTTATATATATTTGAAAATAGTTTTATAGAACAAAAAATTATAAAATCTATTTGGGCAATAATTCATAAAACTAAATTTTAACTTATTACTTTTGACCAAAAAAAAAAATTCACACACTTATGTCTCACACTCCACCAGTCTTCTCTCTCTCTCTCTCTCTCCACGTTATCTTCTCACATGACAAGATCAGCCACACACAGAGTCATACATACACACACACAAAACACACGCAAACACAAAACACACACACACAAAACACATACACACACATGCACAGACCCACACAGATCTGTGCTCAGATTTGAGCACAGATCTGTAGTTGTTGCGAAAGAGAGATGAAGACGCCGGAGAAGATCTGTAGCACAGTGAAGACGCCGAAGATGAAGACGCTGGGCACTATGAAGACATCGGAGAAAAAAAAAAGAAGTTGATTGCTACCGAGAGGACTCGAAGCTGAGACCTCATTTAGCTTGTCTTCGTGTTTCCAAATTTTTCAAAGAAAACTGTGAAAACAAATTTTGGGTGTTCTCTAAAATTATGTCTTTGTTCCCAGAATTTTCAAAAAATTAAAGAACAAAAAAGCTGACCAAACAAGTTTTTGATTGTTTTGAATGGTTTGAGAACAAAAAACAATTTTTTTCAAAATCAAACCACACAGGCCCTATGTTTTTTGCGTTTTCATTTTATTTCAAAAAACTCCTAAAACAACAAAATATTGGTCTCTAAAATCACATCTCAATTCCAAAAATTTCAAAAAATTGGAGAACAAAAAAATTAACCAAACAACATTTTCTTTGTTTTTAGAGTTTGGAGAATTTTTTTTTTTTGAAAATCAAACCAAACAGCCCCTTAGCTTTTTCATCTCAACATGTATAATAAATTCAATGTATTATATACACTTGAAAAAAAATAAATACACTTTCTTAATAATATTAGAATCTCAATTAATGTGTCACCTCAATATCACCATTACCACCACCGTCACCACCACATTACCATCGCTGCAGCCACCATTACTATTGTGCCACCACCACCATCATTGTCGCCACTACTACCATTACTATCGCCACCACTGCCACTACCACTACCACTGCCATTGCCATCATCCACCATTGTCATTACCATTGTGTCGCCACCACCACCATTGCGTTGCCACCTTTATCACCACTGTCACCGCCATTACTACCACCACGACTATTTTGATGGTGGTATAGAAATAAGACAATTGCATAGAGATGATTAAAGAGAAGGGTAAAATTAAAATAATAATAATTTTCAATCTTCAGCTACTTATATTTGTCAAACAATTTGATTAAATTTAATACTTAAATTTCAGTTGATATCAAATAGTCTGCAAATTAAAAATTTCAACATTCAACACTTAAAATTCAGTATTCAATTTTTAGTGTTCAGCTTTCAATTTTATCAAACACCACCTAAGGCTATGGTGTGAAAACTTCTATAAAGTTTAGCTATATTTTTAAAAATAAAATTGTGTCCACCCTTAAAATTGACCTTGATTTATATTTTTGTGAGTTTTTTTTGTTCTAAATTCATATTTCAAAATTTAAATTGTTTGTAATTAGCCTACAGTGGATCTCTATTTTTTTAAGATTGATGATTAATTTGTTTCAATTGAATTCTAGAGGTATTATTACACTTACTTCTTGAATTATTATTTAATCAATTTGCAATTTTGATATAAAATATAAAAACACGCTAAGGTCAAATTTCTAAAATTGATGAGAAACAACTTGACACAAATCTACTATTTAAATCAATTCTCAATTGAAAATATAATTTATCTATTATATCTCTATATGTATATGATTCGAGTGTAATTAGCAGTTGGCTTTAATATGATAATTTGGTAAATAGTAATATTATTTTGTAGTTACCTTTTTCATTTGCATTTAGAATTTCTTTTAACGTTTCGTTTTTATGATATCTTTTTTATGGACGATTTGGATTTTAATAGAATTTAGATTTGTCATTAACACCATTTTATTAACATACATAAAATTAGAGTCACTTTTGTGAAAGTCTAAAGTTTTTATTCGTTTCATGTTATATAGTTGTCCCTAGTTAAAGTGTCCACCCTTAAACTAATTTATGGCTCCACCCGTGATCACTATCGTCATGTGGTGTTGACGATTAATAAATAAAAAAAAATTAATAATTATTGAATGTGAGAGTTATTGGTAGTTATAAAATTTGGTGAGAACCGTTAATTGTTTGTGCATGCACCTAACTTTTGTTAACAAAAATTTAAAATATTTTACTAATTGATTGAGCTCCATTTCAATAGATTTTTGTGTTAAACAATCGCAAGTTTTTACTAAGTCAAACTTTAACATTAAGAATCACACTATAAAGACTTAATTTGAAAACTTAATCAAAGATCTAATTCATTACAGTCATTAAATTAAATTGTGAGTTTTAAAGTTGAATAAAACTCACTTTCAATCCAACAACTATAATTAATTGTATCCCGTAGTTAGATTTTTAGATTAAATCTAGGATTTTTTTGGGTGTGGATACATTTTTTTTAGACTTATTTGTGAGGAAATGTATATATAAGTATTTTACTTTGTGAAGTTTAATTTTAATAAAACATCTTGTGATTAGGTACAAAATTTAAATGATATTTGAATTTTTTTACTTATCCTTCCTTAAATTATGTATAATTTTTATTTTCTCTATCTCTCTCTCCCTCTGGTTTCTTTCCCTATTTCTCCCCTATTTTCTCTCTCTATCTTCCATTGATAATTTTTTTTTTTTCAAATATGTAAAATTTTTTTTTTTTTTTTTATCTTTCTCCACTATTTTCTCTCACTCTCTCCCCTTTATTTTCTCTCACTGTTACACTCTTCCCATTTTTTTCTCTCTTTCTTTATATCAATGTTTACAACAATATAAATACACTAGTCAGTTACTCCAATCAGTACAATTATGATATAATACACCAAACAGTTACTCATGTGTTCTAATAAACTAAACAATTTTACCCAATAATTATACAAAATTATGACACCAACTCAATTTGTTATTCAGTTGTTTATATAAACCAATGAGTTGTATCATTTAGTATCATGACATGATTACACCAATTATATACACTAAATTTCGTATAATGGTTAGTGTTATCAGAACCGAACTGGACATCGAACTGACTGAGGGACCGGGTTAATAATTCATTGGTTTAATCGTTGGGTCAACTAGTTGGACCGGTTGTATTATAAAATATAATAATTTAACTAAAAAAATAAAAAACATGCTTACGATAGATACAATTTATCTTAGAGACAAGACATAATGCCCAATACAATTAACAATAATGGAAGATGTAATTGAAATATTATAACATAAACAACCACTCGAATTAAGAGAAAATTACTGGAAAAAAATTTAAACACAACTCAACAATATTAAACATAATAAGCAATGCCTTCTAAAAATTAATATACCCGAATTTGGGGAACCCAGAAAGTAAGAGTCTTCTTCTAAGCTTCTAGTGCCTTCAGAGAACCAAAACCAAAAAAGACAAAGACAGAGAGAAAAGAATAGAAGACAAAAGACTCTGTGTGTGTGAGAGAGAGAGAAAAGAAGAAAGACTCAAATAGAGAAGACTCGAAATGGAAGATCAAGAGCCGACTAGTTCGATCTCCACAGAGAGAAAGTCTCCAACGGTTTGGGATCCATAAAGCTAAAAACCTGGAAGACTTCAACTTTTCGAGAGAGAGAGAGAGAGAGGAGGGTGGAGAAACTGGACAATTGAGATTGGAGAAGACGATTGAATTTTTTATTTTTTTTGGCAGGTGAAAGTCGAACAGGCAGGTTTTATAAAACCGTTCGGTTCACCGATTTTGAATAAAAGCAGGCGATTTATCAATTTACAACCGGTTCAGTTCCTAGGACTGTCCAATTAACAAACTAGACCAGTCTAGGTCTCAGTTCACGGTCCAACCAGTCTAGTTCTGATAACAATGATAATACTAAAGTCTTTTGTATAATTGATAAACCCAATTTAGTGTGTATAATTTGTATAATTATGTTGTAATACTAAATGATGTAATTTTTTGGTTTATGTAAATAATTGAATGACAAATTTGGTTGATATCATAATTTTGTGTAATTATTTGATGAAACTATTTGATTTATTAAAACATATGAGTAACTATTTGGTGTATTATAAGATAATTGTAGCTACTGGTATAAGTGATTGTTGTAACGATGATATAAGGACAGAGAGAGAATAAGAAGAGAAACAGTAACAGTGCGATAAAGTAGGGCGAGAGAGTGTCAGAGACAGAAAAAATATGAGAAAGAGATAAAAAAAATAAATCAAATCTTTATATATTTAGAAAAAAAAAATTACCAATGTGAGAGATAGTGATAGAGAGAAAATAGGAAAGAGAGATTAATGGAGAGAGAGTTAGAAGGAGAGAGAGTAATGGAGTGACATTTTTTTTCTTTTTTCTTTTTTTTCAAAAAAATGCACTTACGACTAAATAAGTTTTCATATTGTAGTTTAGCTCAATTAATCTAAATTTTTGTATTGACTTTCAAATTATCCTTAAATCTAAATAATATTTTTAAAAATTTAAACTGGAAAATTAAACTTAGCCCTTGAGCAAAACGAGACCTATTTTTCTCTTTGTGCATGCACACGGTGTCATTTTAATATTTCTTTTGGAGAGAAATTTTTTTTTTTTTTTTACTTTTCGTCGTTTTAATATTTTTCAAACCTTTTGATTTGACCCTATTAATTCATTAAATTTATGCATTCATACCTTTCTTATGTGATCCCTTCTTAAATTTCTTGGTTCACAAGACAATTAAGGGTAAATATCACTCACATTCCATGATATTTGATTTTATTATACGGACACTCCTTCACATTTTAAAAATGACATCGAACTCTCTTAACATTTAAAACTTGTAACAGTTACACCTTCTCTAACTAACAGACGTTAGAAATATTAACAGTCAAAGTTGATATCATTAATAATAATACATAAAATACTAAACATACCCACAAAATTAAGTTTAAGAATTCAAATATGTGCTTTTCTTACTGATGATGACTCGGATTTGACAGCCCAAGCCCGGCGATCCTCGATGGGATTAATGAGTCGGTTGGATATTAGTAGCTAGCAATTGATACGAAATATTAAAGAAGACACAAGAGATAAGTGGTTCGTCCCAGCTGATGGACTGTGGCTACATCCACTATAACGAAGCCTCTTGCTCCTTGAAAGTGTATATTTATATTTTGAGAGTTATCAGGAAAATGGGGGAGAGGGCCTGATTAACGATTACAGTCAGCCGAATTATACGATTATTCTTCCCACTGTTGCCCCAGTTTCTTGTTCAAGGGTTCTCCAGCCACTCCTCTTCTTGCTTCTCGACTTGGTGGGGACTTTTCGTCCCCTCTTTGCCGTAGGATCCTGCTAGCCGGTGCCACTGCGTTTACTGTTCCCACGACGATTCGCACCACCACTTCCAGCAGGCGGACTTGTCTGTCCTTGATTACAAAGGTGGTCCCCATGTTCTTTAAGACGCGTGGCCTGGTGGGGCGCATTTCAGTGTTATGGTTCGGCTTGGGTTGGACCACTAAACTCGCCTGGGCTTCCCTTATTTGTGGGGCGAGGTTGTTCCTGTTAGGCCGGATACTAAGCTATTCCAGACCCACTGGGCTTTTATTCTGAGAGCGGCCCATATTCGAAAATCCTATCCCAATCAGTTGCCCCCCAGCCCCGGGTCATGATGATGACGTCATCTTTGACCTGGGGTTATGGGGTGTCGTTTTCAAAACGATTCAGGGCCCGGTCCGAGCTGGGCCGAAATTAGTCTGCTGCGAATTGTACTTGTATTACCAGCGGTCGAGCCCCAGTGATTTGTCTTGTCATGGCCTTTAGATGATGTGTATAAGAGGGTGAACCTCTCTACCTATCCGAATTTTGCGTTTCCCAAGAGTTTCTTCGCATCTTCTCCCCTTCGATTGTCGCGGCGCCTTGTTCCGAATCTCTTGGCGACGTTGTACGTTTTCGACTTCGGTGTTCTTCTGTCTATAGCCCTTCATTAGGTACGTCCTTTCTTCATTTTCTTAGTTGACTCGACCTGGATCCCTTCAATCCTCCTTGGTGGGGTTTCGGGCTCCGTTTCCTGATCTGGAGGTTTAGTTTCTTTAAGAATCGTCTCGGCGCCCTTTCCTCCCTTTTCCATTTTGTAGATCGTTCCTCCGTGCAGCAGATAGACTCATTTAATTCCTGGTGTCAGGACCCTCTGTTTGTAGCAGACTGTACATCACACTTGCCTTCGCTCCCTTTCAGCCTGCAGTCTAAGCTCTCAATGGGGAAGTTTGTAGTCTCCTCTAAGTCGGAACCTATCGGCGAGGGGGCCGAAGAAGCCTCAGCGGCTTCTAGTAGCGGTCGTTCTTCCTCTCTAGGGGATGAGGTTTCTGGATCCGTCCCAGGGACTTCGTCCTCGATGCCCCCTTTGGACGCTAGTCCTCTTTCCACCTTGCCCCCCGGCTTTCGAGTCCAGTCGAGGAGAAGGGGGCCAGGCCGGTTCCCCCTACTGTCCCTAGAAAGAGAATCCGACGTGACTATTCCGACCTGTTCTGCTGCTTTGAGGATACTCCTAGCTGCCTAGATGAGGAGGACTTGGAGGATTTGAGGAGGGAGTACCAATTTTCTGAATCTATATCTTTACACCCTCCCGACGGGCACGAGAGGTGTAACTCCTTCGTTCCTGGTTTGACATGTTTCTTCAAGTCCGCGTTTCAGGCCGGTCTCCGTTTTCCTATTCACCCTTTTATCCGAGATGTTCTTGACTTCTACAACGTCTACCCGGCCCGGCTGTCTCCTAATGGCTGGGGTCTCCTGGTCGGTTTTCTCATCCACTGGTTTGAGAGCGGGAACGATTCCCCTCCGTCTATACCTGAATTTGCCTCCTTGTTCTAACTTAAGTCTTCTCCTTCCTTGGGTTTATGTTATTTCGCCAAGAGGGTGAAGGCCAAGACATTAATCTTCGGGCTTCTATCTTCCAATAAGGGGTGAAAACCTAGATTTTTCTTCGTAAGGGGGGATTCTTGGGAGTTATCCGGGGATCCTGGTGACGTCCCCCCGAGTTCCCAGATCTTGGAGGGTTCTGAGGAATATCAGTAAGGCCAATTAACCGGCAGTTTTTGTTGTGTTTCTGATCCTCGAGTCCTTACTAATTTTTTTGACTTGCCTTACAGATTTTCGCCCTGCCCTGAATGCTGAGGAGGTTGCACGGGTAGCCAAAGCCAAGGCCTTAGGGGACCAATCTTTTGTCGATTTAGTGACTGAAGAAAATCTTGCTCGGTACGGGTTGGGCCCTCCTATTGCTCTTTTCGCCGAGGAAGTATCTTCGCCTGTCCCCAGGTCTGAGTCTATAGATCCTAGTCTGATAATGTCAGTTTTCTCGGATTCTGAGGGATCGAGGAAGAAGAGGAAGCTGGTGAAGGGGGTGCGACCTCCTCCGAAGGCTTCATCTCCACCAGGTCTGAAGGCTGCCACTTTGGGAGGGAGTCGAGAGGATCCCTCAACTGCTCAACCTGCTCCTTCTCCTCCTTTGCCCGTTGGTCCTACTGAGAGTGAGGTTCCTTTCAGGGCGTCCTTAGCGGGGTTGCCCGGGGCTGTGCCGACTTCGGATGCTCCTCCCTGACCTGTCTCTTCACGGGTCATCAAGGAGGAGAGCGCCCCTTCCTCACTCAAACCGCGAGGGGGCGGTTTCCTCCGTGATCCCGCGGCGGCTGCTGCCGCCCTGTCTGACCTGATTCCCATACCGGATTCCCGAGAAACCACGCGGGTACCGTTCCAAAGGAAGATCAAGCACACTTTTCAGACCATAGCAGAGGTATCTTGAGATTTTGTCGATCCTTTCGCTTTCTGGTGCGATTTCTGTTATCTTCTGTACTAGCTGGATCTTTTGATTTTTTAGTCCCTCACCTGCGTGAAAATGATAGGTCTCCATTATGAGCAGGAGCTCGAGAAGGTCAAAGAGACACTAGACGCAATAATCGTGGCTAAAGAGGCAGCCGAGGACAAAGTGAAACTACTGTCGTCCGAGGCGGTTGAGATGAAGAGGCTCTTTGATGAGCTAGACGCTCGTTTTCAGGATCTCTACAATCTGAAGACAACCGAGCTGGCTGCGAAGGAGGATGAGCTGAGGAAGAAGGATGCCGACCTAGTGGCTAAAGATGCTGAACTGAAGGCAAATGGGGCCGACCTGGAGGCCAAGGATGTCGAGCTCTTTTCTCTGAAGGTGAGGGTTTCAGACTTCCTGAGGGAGGGTGTTGTGGATTTTGTGAATGGGTTTGTGAACTTCCGGGATCAGGCTAAGGAGGCTTATCTGAAAGTCAATTTTGACTGCTTTGCCCCTCGCCTTGAAGGTCTAAAACCCGCTGAGGCAGCTGGTTCCGGGGAGGGGGCTGTTGTGCCTGAGGAAGAGCCGAGTGCTGATAAGACCGTGGGGGAGACCGCCGATATAGGGTCCACTATTTGAGGTGGCTCTGTTGCGTTTTGTTGTGGTTGGCTCCTTGTGGATAATGTATTCTTATTTCTGGACCTGTTATGGTTGTTGTTTCTCTTTTTATCGAATGAATGAACTGCTTCTACGATGGGATGGTTGTTGTTTTGAACTTGGTCGCGGTATCCAGTCGAACCTGCGTTTTGTTGTGTTTTTTTTTTTTGGCTGGGATCGGCTTTGGAAGTTGTGTCATCCCGTTGAGCTTTCTAGTTATTGTACGACTGTACTGGGGTCTTCTAGGGCTATTTTGGTCTTTTCTTGCTTCTTTTCATGTACTACAAGTATGATGACTGTACCTTCTTAAGATCGTGCGCCGTAGGCGGAATCGGTGGCTCCTTGATTATGGTGTTTGCAATTCCCCCACGTTGCCACGTGTCCTTCTTATTAAATGAGAAGGACGTGTATTTAATGCGTCTGCCGCATATGTTGGGGGTATTCCTGACAGGCTCCTATGCAGGCCCCACCTCTTGTTGACGACTGGCCTTCCTTGGGAGTCAGAGTTTCCCGCCTTTTCTTGCAATTGCAATCTCTCTCCTATTCCGTCGCCTTAGGGAAAAACGCTTCTTTCTTCTTTCTCATACCTTTTGCTGTTGCCATGGCTGCAAATCCTTCCTCTCTGCATAGGATCATGGCGAGGCTCTTTCCCGAATGGGAGGTTAATGCCATTAGAGAAGGAGAGGTACACGCTATCACGATGCGCTTCGACTTTTCCCTTGCGGTGATGGTACGACATTCCAGCTTTCGTCCGTTCCATAGTTCAGTTCGAGATGGGATTTGCCTTTTCGAGGCCCCTTTCCTGCTAGGGTTCCGGCTTCCCTTTCGCCCGTTCGTTCGCAAAGTGCTGTACTTCTTCGACTTTTGCCCAGCCATGCTCTTATCGTCGGCCTGGGTGGTCCTTCTGACTTTCATGACGGCGTGGGAGAGACTATTCCCTCAGTCCAGGGCCACCATGCCAGAATTTCTCCAGTTTTTTTGCCCCGATGAGGCTTCAGAGTTCTACCAATTTGTCCCACGAAGGGGCGGGGAAATTCCTATTCGGGATCTTCCACCGGATCCTGAGGGGTGGAGGAGGAGGTACTTCTTTGTTTCTGGAGTCGGTTGGGAATTCGGGGCTCAGTTTTTAGCCTCCGTGAGGGTTCCTACAGAGTGGGGGCAGCGTAGGAACATAGGTGAGTTTGCGCAGCCGCTGATTGGTTGGACTTCCCATTTTGTACTTGTCGTTCACCATATTTGTTCGTGCCGTTGCAGGTGAGCTTCTGCCTTTGTCCGCCGGGGAACTGGTTCGTGTCAACCAGGCCCTTCTCCCTTCTCCCTTGTTCTTTTTGTGATTCAGTACATCCCAGGCTGTCTCCGGCTCCGGGCGGCCGTAAGTTTCTGGCGCCCTGCTCTCGCTTTTCTATTCTCAGCTCGTTCGTTGACCCATTTTATTTTTGGTTTCTCTCCACAGTTCCTTCGTACTTGGTCACTCAACGGGACAAGATCATGGAGCGTGTGGTCGAGAGGAGGTGGGCCAGGAGCTCGGAACCCCTGGCAAAGAGGGTCAAGTCAGGGGAGGGTAGTTCCGGTCATGCCTCTGGTGCAAGTCCCGCTGAGGCTCCAGTTCATTCGCCTATTCCCGGAGCTGGGGTAATTCCTCTTCCGCCTTCGTCAAGAGTCAAGACATCCACTCTCCAACGTTCGCCCGAGGTGGAGGCATCTACTTTCCTTCCTACGCCTGGTATCGGAGCTGCCACGGTGGGCTTGGTTGTGGCTGACCCCCTGGGGGGACGTTCGCCGTGGCTCTTTGCCCGCTGGTGCAGTCAGTTCCAACTCGGTTCGAGCTCCCCTCACTCCCGTTCATGACTCAGAGGGTAGCCTACTTAGGGACGTGGGCCTGAGTAGTCGTGCCTTGATGGGGTTGATTCCTCGTGCTGACCTGCGAAGCTCTGTCGAGCTTCCTTTCCAAGCCCGGACTCGCGATGCGCTTCATACGCTTCTTGAGGTATACCTGGGTTACCATTATTATTTGGCCTCGCTTCTCCTGCACGTCTGATCTTTTCTGTTTGCAGTCCGCTACGCACGTCTGTGCTCTTGGGAGAAAGATCCACATTTTGAGAGAGAATGCCTAGAGGAGGTCACCTGAGCTTCTTGAGGCTCGCCAACTTAATTCTGAGCTTCTGAGTTGGGGCTTGGAGACCGAGAGGGAGTTAGAGCGAGTTCTTGAACAGCGGGCTCAAATCTTCAAACAATTAGTTGCTAGTATTTTCGCCGAGCTGTCTTTGAGGGGGAGTTGGCTCGCGCAAAGGAAAACAATTCTGCCCAATCCGAGGAGCTGCTGAGCGTCTCTCTTGCGCAGTCTTTGCTGGCGGACCAGTTGAAAGAATCGCAAGCTGCCATTACTGACCTGACAAACTCACTAGCTGCTGAGCACCAATTAGTCGAGGACCTCCGAAAATCGATCGAGAAGGCCGGGTTGGAGGCTGCTCGGGCCTTTGTAGACGGGTTCTTCAACTTTGTAAATCAGGCGATTAAAGCCTTCCCCGACCTGGATTTTAAGCATTTTCGATCGAGGTTTTACATTCCTCCAAGTGGTGGTGGTGGCGCTCCAGGTGGGGCTTCTCCAAGTGACGCTTCTCCAAGTGGCGGTGCTTCTTCTGACCGGGCCTGAAGTTCGGCCTTCTTGGCCTTTTGTTCTACTATTTTTTGTAAACATTGTAATTATTTCTTTCGATAATGAATATCTTCTTCCTGTGAGCCTTTTTTCGTCCTTCTTCTTGTAATGAAGTTCTCCTTTTTCCCGGGGGGGCTTGGCTCGCTTCGAGAGGAGTTGTCCTTCGGGCTTCCGCTAAGGTTACGTGGGTGCGGCTATTGGCGATTTCTCATCATTCACTTTTTAAGGCTGGTTGCATTAAATGAGGTCTGGGGTGGTTTAGCCACCATACCAAATCCCGCCCCCGTATTTAATGCAACCCTTTACCTGCAGTATTCCAGCAGCCTCCAGATTGTGCTATTTATTTGCATGCGTCTTGGGCCTCAGCATCCTTAACACTCCTCTTTCGTTCGAAGCTTACCTGTGCCTCCAAGTTCTTTGGCGATGGACTCCTCTCCTCTCTTTAAGCATCGCGCCCGCCAATCCCTGAGTGGCGACTGGAGCTCTATGCTCCTCCTTTCTTCTTCTCTTACCCTGGCCTATGTCGAAGGATTGAAAGCCCGATATGATTTCCCTGAGGGTCTAAGTGTTAGGGCTCCCACCCCTGATGAACCATGTAGTATGTTAACCAGCGGTGAGGTCGCCTTTTTTGAGGGTGCCTTTGAGTGTGGTCTTCGACTCCCCCTTCACCGAGATATTGTTCGCCTGCTTTCCCACCATGACATGTGTCCTTCTCGCCTTTCCCATTGGGGGTGGGCTGCTTTGATTGGTTTTTTCATCTTCTGATGGAAGCAAGGCTTTGAGGTCTTTCCTATTGTTTTCGAGTTCTTCTATTTTATGGATCTTTCTTTTGATTGGCCTCCCTTCTTTAGTTCCTTGAGCTTCAAGTGGTATTTTCACCCATCTTTGGTTACCGACATCCCTGACTCTCCTGAAGGGTGGACCCAATGCTTCTTCTTCGTTTCTGGGGACTCATGGGTACCCTCAGCTGGTGAAGGCGAGTGCCTCCGGGTCCCGCTGTCTTGGACCAGCTTTCGTGAAAAAGGTGAACATCCCTGACTTCTTCTCTTCATTTTGTTATGAGTTTTGTTTTTGGCCTTACCTCGAGTTGATTTTCCCTATGTAGGTATCCCTGTGCTCACTCCGTTGGAGGCGTTCCACGTCAGTGTGGTTGAAAAGGCTTCTCTTGTTCCTTACTCAGCTCTTGTCACCCCTCAAAACCTTATCCGCTATGGTTTGGGCAGTGGATCTTCTCGAGCACAAATGGTGGCTTCCCTTTCTCCTGATCAGAGTGTTGAGGTTGAATCTCTCGAGAAGAGGTTGTCGGAGGTGGAGAGGAGACGGGACGTTCTGATTGAGGAGAACGCCCGTCTGCAAGAGGCGGTTGCCAAGTTGAAGGAAGATCGTGAGCAAAAGGATGATGCTTTGTGAGGGTGGAGGGCTTGTCTGCAACTTCTATGTCCCGGTTACGATGGCTGTTTCACGTCCATGTCAGACGTTTTTATGTTTTTGTGACTCTTAAAGTCATAGGATACCCCCCTTTTTTTTAGTGTAACCGCTTGGGAGCGGGGTGTAATCTTGCCTTTTCTGCAATGGAAAATACTTTTATTTTTCTGCGGAACTTGTTATCCTTCTTTCTTTTTTGTTATCTCCTTCCCCCCCAGCCCCAAGCGAGGGCTTGTCTATGCTGACAGTTGGTTGGGACTAAGTAAGCTGAGGCTTAAGAGCTCTCTTAGAACTTTAGGCGGTGGAACTTCACTGATGCTGAGCCTACGGGCTTTCTTAGGCTGAAAAGCATGGATTCCGAGCCTACGGGCTCTCTTAAGCTGAAAAGCCTAGATTCCGAGCCTACGGGCTCTCTTAGGCTGAAAAGCCAAGATTCTGAGCCTGCGGGCTCTTTTAGGCTGAAAAGCCTGGATTCCGGGCCTGCGGGCTCTCTTAGGTTGAAAAGTCTGGATTCTGAGCCTCCGGGCTCTCTTAGGCTGAAAAGCCTGAATTCCGAGCCTACGGGCCCTCTTAGGCTGAAAAGCTTGGATTCTGAGCCTGCGGGCTCTTTTAGATTGAAAAGCCTGGATTCTAGGCCTGCGGGCTCTCTTAGGCTGAAAAGTTTAGATTCCGAGCCTCCGGACTCTCTTAGGCTGAAAAGCCTTGATTCCTAGCCTACGGGCCCTCTTAGACCGAAAAGTCTGGATTCCGAGCCTACGGGTTCTCTTAGGCTGAAAAGCTTGGATTCTAAGCCTCCGGGCTCTCTTATGCTGAAAAGCCTGAATTTCAAGCCTATAGGCCCTCTTAGACTAAAAAGCTTGGATTCTGAACCTACAGGCTCTCTTAGGCTGAAAAGCCTGGATTCCGAGCCTACGGGCTCTCTTAGGCTGAAAAGCCTGGATTCCGAGCCTCTGAGCTCTCTTAGGCTGAAAAGCCTGGATTCCGATGGCTATTCTCTTTGTGAAGGCTTCAAAAAGTTTTCATTGATTTCTCATAGCAAGTTTTTACAATTGCCTTGTTCGCGATTACGATAGCCTCGCAGGGTGTTACTGATAGTAACGCTTCAGGTGATCCGCGTTCCACGAGTGTGGCAGGTTTTTCCCCTCCTCAATTTGCAACTCGTAGTTTTCTGGTCGAACCACCTTTTTGACGACGTAAGGCCCTTCCCAGTTAGGCCCGAGCTTACCATGGGCCAGGTCTTTTCTAGCAGGGAGTAGCTTTTTCAATACCAAGTGGCCTTGTTGGAAGCTTCTCCTCCGAACCCGTCGGTTATAAAATCTAGTTGTATTCCTTTGGTAGGAGAAAATTTGCTGCAGCGCCTCGTCTCTTTTCTCGTCGAGGAGGTCGAGGTTGATCAGCAAGGATCTTTCATTTTGCTCGGGGTTGAACAGGTCGGCTCTGACTGAGGGCATGCTTACTTCGACCGGGGCCACCGCCTCAGTCCCGTATGCTAGGCTGAATGGGGTCTCGCCGGTGGCAGTGCGCACTGTCATCCGGTACGCCCATAGCACAGCTGGTAGTTGATCCACCCATTGGGTTTTGGATGTCTCCAACCTTGTCTTGAGAGCTAGCTTAATTGTTCGTATTGTCACTTCGGCCTGCCCGTTGGACTGGGGGTGAGCAGGAGCCGAGAAGTAGTTCTTAATTCCCAACTCGGCGCAGAAGTCGGTGAAAGTCGAGTTATCGAACTGCTTTCCATTATCTGAAACTAGTGCCCTGGGGATACCAAATCGACAAATAATGGATTTTCAGATGAAGTTCTTTATCTTATGCATTGTGATTCTAGTCAGGGGTTCAGTTTCGGCCCACTTTGTGAAGTAGTCGACCGCGACTACAATGAATTTGCATTGTCCTATCCCTACGGGGAGGGGTCCCAGGATGTCTAAACCCCATTGCTGTAAAGGCCAGGGGTTGACCACTGGGGTTAGGAACTCCGGTGGGCAGTGTGGCAGGTTACCATGCATCTGGCACGCCTGACATTTCCTCACCATTTCTTTGGCATCTTTGGACATGGTTGGCCAAAAATAGCCTTGTCGTAACGCCTTGCTTGCTAGGGTTCTTGCGCCAATGTGGTTTCCGCAGATGCCTTTGTGGATCTCTCTCAAGATGTAATTTGCCTCCTTTCCTGTCACACATTTTAGTAAAGGAAAGGAAAAACCTCTCTTATATAGATTACCTTGTGCTATCGTGAACCTGGCCACTCTGGCTTTTAGTTTCGACGCTTCTTTTGGATCACCTGGCAACACTCCGTCTTGCAAGTAGGATATGATTGGGTCCATCCAAGAGGTATTCTCCTCGATGGCCATGGCTTGTCCTTCTTCAACCCATTCCTCTTCGAGCCACACGCTGGGCTCCGCAAGGACCTCGACGGGTACGCGCCCTGGTGACTCAAGTCTGCCGGTGGAAGCTAGTTTGGCCAGAGCGGCGGCCCTGGTATTAGCGTCCCGGGGTATTTAGACCAGCTCGGCCGATATGAATCTCCCTAGCAGGACACGCACTTTCATCATGTATAGGGCCATCTTCTCATCTTTGGCGGCGTATTCTTCCTCGACTTGCCTGACTGTCAGCTGCGAGTCGCTGTGGATCACTATTTATTACGCCTCCATCGATAAGGCTAGGTTTAATCCTGCTATGAGTGCTTCGTATTCTGCCTCATTATTTAATGCTTAAAAATCGAATCTTAAGGCGTACTCTAGGTCATACCCTTCTGGCGAAGTAAGGATGAGGCCGACCCTGCTTTCCTGTGCGTTTGACGCTCCGTCTACATACAGCCTCTAGGTCGGAATGTCGGGAGTGCGGCCCTGGTTTTCTCTACTTTCGTCCGACTATGAGGTGAATTCTACGAGAAAATCTGCTAGGACCTGTCCCTTTATAGCGGTTCTGGGTTTGAACTTGATATCGAACTCACTGAGTTCCATTGCCCACTTCACCAGCCTTCCAGAGGCTTCGGGTTTATGCAGGACTTGCCCCATTGGCTGATCCGTTGGAATTTCGATTGTGTGGGCCTGGAAGTATGGTCTCAGTCTTCGAGCCGCCACCAGAAGGGCCAAGACGAGCTTCTCCATTTTGGGATACCTCTCCTCGGCACCGCGGAGGGCCTTGCTGTAGAAATAAATCGGTTGATGTGCCCGGTCTTGGTCTCTTACTAGCGCCGCGCTGACTGCGAAATCTGACACGGCCAAGTAGAGGGTGAGAACTTCTCTTTCTCGGGGGCTCGCCAACACCGGCGTTGAGGCCAAGTAGTCCTTTAGGGCTTGGAAAGCTTATTCGCACCTCTCGTCCCATTGGAAGGTGGACTTTAGGGTTCTGAAAAAGGGTCGGCACTTGTCACTGGAACGTGATATGAACCTGTTGAGCACCGCTATTCTCCCGGTCAGTCGTTGTACTTCACGTGTGCTGGCGGGGGCTTTCATCTCGAGGATGGTCGTTACTTTCTCTGGATTTGCTTCAATGTCTCGGCTATTGACTATGAAACCTAGGAACTTCCCCGCGGATACCCCGAAGGTGCATTTTGCGGGGTTCAGCTTCATCCGGTAGTGACGCATGATCTCGAACGCCTCCGCGAGATGTTGGATATGCGCTTCTGCTTTGAGCGATTTTACGAGCATATCATCGATGTAAACTTCCATAGTAGAGCCAAGCTTTTCTCGGAACATTCAGTTGACCAGCCTCTGGTAAGTAGCTCCGGCATTTTTCAGTCCGAACGACATGACCTGATAGCAGAAGGTGGCTTGTTCTGTCACGAATGAAGTCTTCTCCTGATCGCTTGGGTCCATTTTAATCTAGTTGTACCCCGAGAAAGCGTCCATGAAGCTGAGCAGCTCGTGCCTGGCTGTGGCGTCAACAATTAAGTCGATTCGGGGTAGGAAAAAGCTTTCCTTAGGGCATGCCCTATTCAAATCGGTAAAATCAAAGCAGAGTCACCATTTTCCATTAACTTTTTTCACGAGCAAGACATTTGTCAGCCAGGTCGGGTAATCAACTTCTCTGACGGCTTTTGCTCGCAGTAGCTTCGCTACTTCCTCATTGATCGCCTTCTGTCATTCTGGGGCGAAGCTTCTCCTTTTCTGCCTTACAGGCTTACACTTTGGGTCGACGCTGAGGCGATGCATGATCACCGTGGGGTCTATCCCTTCCATATCCTCCTGTCTCCATGCGAACGCGCCCACGTTATCCTTTAGGAACCTGACGAGTCTTTCTTTGATTGGGGAGGGGAGCATAGAGCCCACGAAGACGATGTGATCCGGGTTCTCGTCTAACGGCACGGGCTCCAATTGTTCCGTCAGAATGGGCCTTATCTCCAGCTCGTCTCTCATGTCCAGGTCCTCTAGCTGAACTGACTCGACCTCCCTTTGCCTCATCGAGGTCACATAACACTCCTTCGCCAGGCGCTGGTCTCCCCGGACCGATCCCACTCCATTTTCGGTGGAAAACTTCGCTACCAGATGATATGCAGAATGTACCGCCTTGATGGAGTTGAGGGACGGTCTTCCCAGCAAGACATTGTAGGCCGAGGGCGCGTCCACAACCAAGAAACGGGTCGTGGTTGTGGCTTATCAAGGTTGATCTCCTATTATAAGGACGAGTGGGACGGACCCAATTGGTAGGACTCTCTCACCCGAAAAGCCTATGAGGTGGGACCTCACGGGTTCGAGTGTGGATTTATCTATTCCTAGTTCTCGAATGCCGATAGGAATATTATGTCTGCCGAGCTCCTGTTATCGACGAGTACCCGATGTATAGTTTTGTTTGCAATAATTGCCTTTATGACCAAGGGGTCGTCGTGTGGGTGATGGCACCCTTCGAGATCTGCGTCGAAAAAGGTGATCTCGTCTTTCCGGCGGGGGACTTTTACTACAACTTGGGCGTCGGGAATGTCTCCGGATCGGGCCTTTCTAGCGTGCGCCTTCCGTGCCGAGCTGATTTTTCCACCCCCGGCGAAGCCTCCGGAGATTACCCGAATTTCGCCGATGGCTTGTTGGTGCTGTTGAGGCGCCGCTACGACAGCTCGAGCTTCTCGCCCATGGTTATCTTGGGCCCTTCCAACTCTCACCACGTATTGTCGCAGGTGGCCCCTCTGGATCAGTATTCTATTTCTTTTTTGAGTTGGATGCAATCGTTAGTTTCATGACCCGTATCTTTGTGGAATTTGCAATACTTCGCAGGGTCCCGTCTGCTAGGGTCGGACTTCATCCGAGCCGGCCACCTAACGAATCTCTCGTTCTGGACTTCATGGAGTACTTGAGCAATAGATATGACGAGGGATGGAAGTCGTGCTGGTGCGAACCTCGGCTGTAAATCCTATACGGGCGGCCCTAGGCAGTCCCGGATGTTGCCTCTTTTCTTCGGGGAGGGCTCTCTCCTCCTTCTAGGCGAACGTTCCCGTTTTGGGGATCGGTTGAGCCTCCCTTCTTTCCTGGGACTTCGGTCCCTTCTCTTCCTGTCTTCTTCGGTTGGCGCCGGGCTTCCCTTGAGGCGGAGGGCCTCCTGTCCATTGATATATTTTTTGGCTTTAGCCAGGACCTCCGTCATGGTGGCTTGAGGGTTCTTAGCTATCGAAAACAGGAGATCCTTAGATTGTAAACCGAGCCCCGACATGAAAGTGGTCAGTGCAAACTTGTCATCCACACTTTCTATTTTTAGGCATTCTTGGTTGAAGCGTTGTACGTAGCTCCGAAGGGATTCGTTGGTTTCTTGCTTGACGCTTAGCAGGTGATAGGACGGTTTTCGGTACGTCCTAGCTCCGATGAAATGCGACACGAACTGGATGGACAGCTCCCTGAAAGACGAGATTGATGCCCGTTGCAACCGGTTGAACCAAGCTATCGCTGACCCTTTAAGGGTGATGGCGAAAGCTCGGCAGCGTATCGGGTCAGGGTAGCCTTGAAGCTCCATTTGATTCTTGTAGGAGTTTAGGTGGTCGACGGGGTCTTTAGTTCCGTTGAACGCCTCCACTGACGGTACCCGGAACTTCTAGGGGAGAGGGAAACGGAGGACCTCAAGGGTGAATGGTGACTCGGTTTGTTGAACCAAGGCATCCATAACGTCGGGCCCCTTTCCTTTGACTGCCTCTTTCATGTTTCCCAGCTCCCGCTGGAGCTCGTGAAGTTTCTGCTCCAGAAGGTTATCCATGGTGTCTAGTGGGTGATAAGGTATGTTTTCTTGGTTGGCGAGCCTGGCCCTGCTATGGGCCTCATCTTCATCGCGCTCTTCGGGGTGTCTCCTTTTGCATTTTTCTCCTGAATGGCTATGCTCATGGAGTTCAGTGACCCCGTTAGCCAGTGCTTGGCGCTCCTGAGGAGGGGCGTCACGCTCGGCCTGCGGGAGGGGCTCTTGGCGTGCTGGCAGGGGTTGAGGGAGTTGGTGTGTTTGTATCCACTCCATCAGCTCCTGGTTCTATTTCATTAGTTGAACCGTGGTTCGACGGTAGGCCTCTGGCTCGTTGGGAGGAGGGAGGTTCTCCGGCAGGGGGTGATCCTCGATGTCTCCTTCTGTGGCCGGAGGGTTTTTCGATAAATTCTGATGGGCTTTGGGGTTGGCGGGAGTTTTACTCATATTCCGAGTTGAAACCATCAAACAAATAAAGATTCGAAACGATGTAAAACGTTCCCACAGACGGCGCCAGCTGATGATGACTCGGATTTGACGGCCCAAGCCCGGCAATTCTCGATGGGATTAATGGGTCGGTTGAATATTAGTAGCTAGCAATCGATACGAAATATTAAAGAAGACACAAGAGATAAGTGGTTCGCCCCAGCCGATGGACTGTGGTTACATCCACTATAATGGAGCCTCTTACTCCTTGAAGGTGTATATTTATATTTTGAGAGTTATCAGGAAAATGGGGGAGAGGGCCTGATTAACGATTACAGTCAGCTGGATTATATGATTATTCTTCCCCCTGTTGCCCCAGTTTCTTGTTCAAGGGTTCTCCAGTCACTCCTCCTCTTGCTTCTCGACTTAGTGGGGACCTTTCGTCCCCTCTCTGCCGTAGGATCCTGCTAGCCAGCGCCACTGCGGTTACTGTTCCCACGACGATTCGCACCACCACTTCCAGCAGGCGGACTTGTCTGTCCTTGATTACAGAGGTGGTCCCCCTGTCCTTTCAGACGATTGGCCTGGTGGGGCGCATTTCAGTGTTATGGTTCGGCTTGGGTTGGACCACTAAACTCGTCTGGGCTTCCCTTATTTGTGGGGCGAGGTTGTTCCTGTTGGGCCGGATACTAAGCTATTCCAGACCCACTGGGCTTTTATTTTGAGGGCGGCCCATATTCGGAAATTCTATCCCAATCACTTACCTTACAAATTTACCCTACCCTACAAAATCTATATATTTCATATATAGATTAAAATGTAACAATTAAATGTTTAATTTCTTAATATATCACATTGATAAGTTAAATATTGATTTTTTGTTTATTAAATAATATTTGGTATTATTAGTACAATTTAAAAAGTAATCAAATTCTTTTTAAATCTTAATAATTACTTATCCAATTATACCACATTAAATTTATTTTTGTTTATTATTTATTTAATTACATTTATTCTTACTTCTCTCACCCATCTCCACGATTCCACCATATACACCACCACCTAAACCTAATCACAGCAAGGGATCCACCGCAGAACACCTCCAAACTCTGCCAGACTCACCAACAACACCACCGCCCCTCTATCTCAATAGTGCATCTGTCACCCAACACCTCCAAACACCACTAGCATAGCAAAACCACAACCCATTGAAACCACCTCTGCCACCAACCCTTCTTGGACCAAATCATTATCAACCACCTTTATACATGATCCTTCTCCTCCACAGCACCGCCGCCAACTCAGTAGTACGTGCCAACAATCACCACCACCACAACAGAAACGCCCCCCACTACCACCCACCACAAAAATGCCTTAGATCTGAAAGACAAAGAGAGGAGAGTTAAGGTTTCAAAATTACCCACCATCGCATCAGATCTAAGGTATAAACAAATGAGAGTTAATTCCATAATAAAGGTTAGAGTTTCAAAATCATCTGTCATTACAACACCTGCTAAAGTAACTGTGTAGGAGGCACAAAGATTGCGAGAAAGTTTGCGTACACACAAAGAGAGAAAGAGAGAGAGGTGAGACATAATGGAAAATACGAACGATGGAAGTTGTGGGTGGTGTGGGTGAAGAGCAAAAAAGGGTGGTGCTTAATTGTTGGGTCTTCGAGCATAAAGGGTTTTATCCTTTTAGGTCATGGGTCAGGGGTCATGATGTTGACTTGGACATGGGGCAATGGGTTTGGATATGGGCATAAATTTGATCAATTAATTAAGGGTAAAATAGTTTTTAATAATATTCTTATCGTGGTTCACCTATTGGAATTTCAATGTTATTTTTAAAATATGATGGTGTCTATATAATAAAATCAAATCTCATGTGCGTAATTTTTATCCATGCTACATTTAAACATGTTACGCTTACATGCACTTGTCTTGAATACGTCAGTTGTGACGTTGTACGTCTGTTTCTTTTTTTATTATGATTTGTAAATATCATTTGGTTATATTTTATAAGTATCTTTAAAAAAAAACAATTCAACAATATTTTATTTGGTTCTTTGGTCTAACCTTAGATTACATATATACTATCTATACAAAATGATGAGATTAGTTGGAGGTGGCTCTAGGCATGTTAATTGTGCCAGATGAGACGAGTTCGTTTAAAAAAAAAATTCACTCATACCCGATTTATTTATTAATCTGTGTATAGCAAATCGTGTGTTGTGTCATATATTTTTTTAATTGATTTTATCTATATCCGATTTATTTATTAATTATGTTGTGTCGAATGTACTTATTTACTAAACTGAGTTACTTAAGTAAAATCCAAACCCTATAATTTTTTACTAAAGATTAAGCTCAATTTCAATACGGGTTAAACAATCAGAAGTTTTTACCAAGTCAAACTTTAATAAAAATTTAAGAGTAATACTATAGAGACTTAATTTAAAAAGTTAATTAAAAATTTAATTCATTTTGATCATTAGATTGTTAATACTAGGGTTAGAATGGAGCGTATTTTTAATCCAACGGCGACAATTAATTATATTTCTTGATTTATTCTTTAAATTAAATATAAACAATTAAAAAAAAAGTATATCTTTTCTCTTTGTGCATACATTTTAAAAAGGAGGACCTTCGATTTCACCATGAATTCATTAAATTTATGCATTCATATCCTTCTCATTTGACTATTTTCTTAAAATTTCTTGGCTAACAAGACATTTAATCATGTTACGCCTTCATGCACTTGTCTTCGATATGTCAGCTCTGACGTTGTACGTCTGTTTCTTTTCACTGCAATTTTCTTTTACAAAAAATCAATAATTGAAACCAATCGAAATTGTTATTATTATGATTTTAAGGGACTTGAATAGGGTGCCGAAAAAAAATTTGGTATTATATCAAAGTTTATTATATTTATGGGTATTTTTATTATTATTGTAGTACTTAAAAAAGTGATAAAATACTTACCATAATAATAATAAAAAAAACATTCACAAGATTGATAATTTTTTTATATCAAATAAAAGTGGTAAAAATAATTATTACAACAGTAATAAAAATATCTATAATAGTGGTAAAAATAACCACAAAACTAGTAAATCAATCACAAAAATGATAAATTTTTTTATTGTAAATTGGCTCACAAAATTTGCAAAAAAAACTTTTGAAAGCAATAAATTTTGGAGGTATGATACCAATTTTTTTTTTTATGGTACCATAGTCAAATATGATTTTCAAGTATCATTTGATAATATTTAAGCAATATTTTTTTTCGTGTTATTATTTTTTTTTTTGGCTTTTCTTTGTTTGGATTTGATTATTATGTTTAAATGCATCATTTATACTTTAAAATTTATTGAACAATGTTATATAACTCAAATCTGTGACCTAAATTTATATCCCAAATGAAGGGGGACTATTGTATCAAAAGGTCTCATTTAAAAAAGTTGATGAACCTCACTCATCCAACAGTCTTCATTCGGTGGTAACTACTAAACTAACCAATTCTCTTCCGATGGATTGGTTAGGATACGCCCCTCCCAAGCTTAAAGCTTATATTTTAACTTATTGTAATTCGAATTTTCCTACGCAATATATTTCTATGCATTTCTTTTTTTGATAAAAAAAAATAATTCTCCTTCATTTGAGATATAAATTTGGGTTTCAAATTTAAGATTCACAATATTTCTCAAATTCATTTAAATCATTTGTGCTATATACTAGGTAAGCATGATTTTTGCTTTTCCCAACAATTTTTTAACTGGAAAAATACGTTGTCAAACAATCCACATTTATAATAACAAAAGCCCTCGCACATCTAAATTCCAATCTCTTACATTGAGTCCAATCTCTTACATTATAAGTGTTTTGATTCCTTCAAGAATTATACATTTATAGAATTAGTTGTGAATGTTGGTTTATTTTGCATTGTGGGTGTTTTTTTTCATACACAACCCTAAAAATGACCATTATAATAGACTCGAAATAAATCAAAGATAGTAAAATCTAAACAAACTAATATCATATTTAGATCAAAAAGATACATAAAAAAAGCGTACTATAAAACCTCATAGCGAAAACCACAAATTTTTTTTTTTTGGTTGAACCGTTAAAGTGTGCTCGAGTCAGCTTATGTGCACCTTGAGTAATCACCTATCGGTTAGATTAAAGACAAATAATTCACGCGCAGGACTAGAGTATTTACAAGTGACAAATCTCATACAGCCTTAACCCATAGAATTACCAAAAAACTTTGTCTACTGCAAAATTCAATTGTGGGTCTTATTTACATTTTGCATAGTTTTGTAGTGTAAAATTCTTCAGCTCTCTTCCAAAAATCTGTTTAAAATTAAAACTATTAAATTACAATTACATGTTTATAAAAACGTAATAACGATTAAAATTAATTAAATTTTATTTAATAGTATAAATATATATATTTTTAAAATACGCCTAAAAATATCATTTTTCTAGATAATTTCCAAAGTTAGACAACCCCATTAACTTATACTTGTCTCTTTCTTTTATGTTTTCGTGTTTTATTTTTTCTTTGTTCATTTTAATTTTAAATTATTTAAAATATAAATACCACCCGATTAATATTCACCTTGTAATATTACAGAATATTTAGCCAAAAAAAAAAAAGGATTAGTATGAAAGTCCATGAAATTATTACCCAAAGTCGACACCCTAAACAACGTGATCAGCCGCCGCCTTGTTTGACAAGCCAGAAAGTCCTAGAATAAAGCCAAAACTACCTTATAAAAGTCCCAGGAAGCAAGAGCCAATCATCTTCTCCTGCTCAGATCGAATTCGGAATCGGAAAACATGGCCGGACTAGAGCTGCAGTTATTGAAAGAGTACGGATACGTTGTTCTTGTCCTCGTCTTCTACTGCTTCCTTAATTTCTGGATGGCCGGCCAAGTGGTCAGAGCTCGCAAGAAGTATGTATAGTTCCAATCTTTCTTTCTATGTGTTTTTGATATATTTTTTTTTTGGGTTTTGATTTGACTTGGATGAGTAATTGAACAAACCTTTTGTAATTTTTCATTTCCCAGTAATTTTTTTATTTTTATTTTTGGAACGTCACTTTCCAGTAGTATGAATGTGCATAGAATTGGATGTAATTTACTGGCACAAAGTGTTCAGTATCCTATTTTATGTAGCTCAAAACTTTGTGTTTTTGTTATTTTCTTTTGTTTTGATGTAATTTGGGTGAGTAACAGAACATACCCTTTTGGAAATTTTCATTTCCCAGTAATTTGTTCTTCGCAAAGGCATTTCCAGTACTCTGAATGTGCATAAAATTGGATGTAATTTACAGGTACAAGGTCTTCTATACGTGTGTAGCTCAGTTTTTTTTTTTGATGTAATTTGGATTGGTAATTGAACAAACCCTTGGATGACAACCTAAAAAAATGGAACAAACCCTTTTTTTGGTAACTTTTCATCTCAGTGTAATTTGAATGTACATAAAAATTGGATGTAATTTGCAGGTATAAGGTATCCTATCCGACTCTCTATGCCTCTGAATCTGACAACAAGGATGCCAAGCTCTTCAATTGTGTTCAGGTTGGCTTCTTGTCTCCTTTATACTCAATTTTCTTCTCATTATATATGTACACTGGTAATAATATGAAGACACTTTGTAATACCAAAATCAACTATTGATTGCTCAACATTTGTATTTTAAATTACAGAGAGAAAATAAGAGAGTTAGGGGAGAGAGAAGTGAGTATGGGTTAGTGAGAGTGTGTTGGTTGTGCTATGCAGAAAAAATAATATTTTTTAGCAGGACATAGTTGTTTGGAATGAATTTTGTACCGATAGATGAAATTAGATGAAGATTGGATTAATCTAAATCATTGTTTTGTGATGTTACAAATGTGCAATTCAAATTGTAGGGTGTAATATCATATAGATAATTTGTTGTAGTCTTGATTGTAATTAATGAGAGTGAAATGGGTGGGGATTGGTGATTTGCAGAGAGGGCACCAGAACTCGCTGGAGATGATGCCTATGTTCTTCATGCTGATGATTTTGGGAGGCATGAAGCATCCATTGATATGTGCATCTCTTGGAGTCGTCTATATTGTCGCTCGCTATTTCTATTTCACTGGCTACTCCACCGGCAATCCCGAGAACCGCCTCAAGATCGGGTTTGTCTTTCTATCCCCACCTGCTTGATAACCCTTTACGCACACGCAGTGACAATGTGTTACACAAACAGCATTTTGTTGCAGAATTTTCATTCAGCCACCGAGTGTTTCAGTAATTAGTTCATCAATTATATTTTGAATGAATTGGTTAGAATTAATCCTTGGAAGCCGGCTGGTGAGGGAAAGGGTGTCCAAGACTTCCTATGCTCACATTTGAACTCATATTGAATTATACTTATGAATTACGATTATAAAATTCCACCACGCCCCGTATAGCCGATGTCTAAGGTAGCTTATTCTTTCAATAGTGACCTATTAATAGCCCCTTTTCATTTGGCAGTTCTACTCATCTGTCATTATTCAATTACTTTGCACTAAGGTAGTATGTTGACATTTTAATGTAGTTTATAGGTTGCCGTTCTCGTAACTCCACTACATAGAGCTCAGACTCATATTGTATTCGATCTCGTACTCAATGTACTAGATTGTACTGAAAGGTTGTCAAAGAGTTCATATATGCATATCTAAGTCGATAAATAGGATTATAGTGCAAAATTTTCTCTAGATTTTGTCAGATCAGAATGTTGCTTGTTTGAAAATGCTCATGTTTGTTTGGATTCTTTATTTTGTGCAGTAAATTTGGTTTCATTTCGTTGATGGGGCTTATGGTATGCACAATCTCGTTTGGAATCAATCTTGTGATTGCATAAGTACAAGAACCTTGACCCACCACAGTCTCCCTTGCATTGCCTCTATGTCGCTTCTTTCTGTTGTTTTACTTTTCCATTTAATGCTGATGTATTTTGATTTCTGTTAAGCAGGCCCGTAAGAAAGAGGGGATAGCTTTGCTGTCTCTTGTTGACATTTTTGCAACTAATAATGTGAATCTGTTTGTAGCCAATGTTATTGGGACATTGTATTTCAACAGATCCTCTCTATTACTTTCACTTGATTTAATTGAGTATTAGATCATGGATTTTAGTGGGATCTATTTTTTTTTTTATTAAAATGGCCATTCATTCATCTAGAACGGGTTATTGATTATAGAATGAAAATATAATGAAGATGATTTGGATCCACATATCGAATTGAGATGAAAATGTACCGTGACTTTGCCTTTTCAATACTACGTTGATGGTAGACTTTATATGAGCCCATTGCCAAATAGTAGAAACGAAGATGATAATTTGTTGTGCTACTTAGCAAAAATAAATAAATAAATAAAAAGCAAAGAAAACTTTGTTGTGTTCACAAGTTTTGGTACGAAAATAAAATTTTGTCAATTTTTCAGCAGAATTTACTAATAAAAAAAACTAAAGTGGAATTTACTGTATAAAGTGAATAATTATTAAAGTAAGTGGAAATTGAGGAAAGGAACAATGGTGGGTGTCAAAATCCTGTTGATTCAAAGTATAGGTCTTGACTCTTGAGCCGAGTTAACCAAATTTGCATCTTAAATAAAGGAGAGTTATTGAATCAGTAAGTTTCATTTAAAAAAATTGATAAAATTCACTCATCTAATAGTCCCCCTTCATTTAAGATATAAATTTGGATCGTAAATTCTGATTAGATATCAAATACTATATTAAAGTACTATCCTTAATGCTATTTGCAATCTAAAAATCCACCATTTTAAAAAAGTTTGAGTCATTTGCTTTAATTAAAGAAATTGAAATCAATCAAGCTTTGCTATTTTCTCAATAAATTTTGTCAAAATTTCCTCTAATAATAAAAATTCAAAAAAATCGCATTGTATGTATTATTGTCCAACACAGACCATTCCATTACCAATCTTAAGAAAAAAATACCCAACCAAACTCAAAGACAACACCAATAACTAAAGAACCAAAATTCACCGTTTACAATCATACACAACAACCATCGTAGTTTTCAATCACAATTCAATTTTATTTTTCCCAAAATCTCTATTTCAATCTCAAACCACCCAAACAACTATCAATTCCCACCTAACCAAATGCATCTTTATAACCATGTCTGACTAATTCACCTTATTAAACAGGGAACAAATAAAATATAAACACAAAACACACGTGTATAAAGAAAGAAATAGCTCTCTTCAACTTCAACTTTTTTAGAGATGAGAGATACAATCAAAGAACACATACAAATAAGATTGCTAACAACCACCACCACACAATTGTCTGATTGTGATCAAAGACTTTATTGCCTTCTAGATGTGAAGTTGTCGAAAAATAACCCCAAGTTTGTTTACATGTATACCTAAAAAATGTGAGGCAAACCAAACAACTAAAAATTTGAAACCTATGGCCTCTTGTTTTTCTCGTTAGTTAGAGTCAACATAATTATCCAAAAACCACTAATGAAGAACACACTTAGAGAGAACTTTCTCAACTACTCCAACCTGATGCTCATGTAATGATTTCCAGCTTGAAGAAGCTCTTATACTACTCAGATCGAAAATAACTTATACGTAACATTTTTATTAATCACTAAAGTAGATTTTGACTCAATCAAAACATACTTGAAAAGCATCTAAGTGTAATACTAAACATGCAAGCCAATTCACCTGCATCAAGCAATGACCTTTCATTGAAGCCTTTATATTTTCTCCTACTTGCCCCTCATATTTCCTTCCCCGACTGTAGATTTGTCAAGCTCTTATCACCTAATCGCAGTATCTACAACGTCAAGAGTGAATCCAACATTCTTATTGAAGACTATATAACTGAGCTTTTATGGAAAAAGTGTCATCTCATATTTGTACCTCATACACTCGTACAGTCACCCCACATAACTCACAAAAGCTTAATTCATCTATTACCTAACATAAACACAAAAAAATAAATGATGATCAAAGTGCAACAATAAAGAAGAAAAATCTTGACGAATAAAGAATTTCTACTCACAGAGCCAAGGCAATGCAATTTCCTACTCAATTGGCCTGAAACACAACATTCATTATTTTTTTTGCATACATAAAAGAGTAATATATTTACAGAATATTGTGCTTCTCTACTCCTTAGTTTTCTCATAAAGCACATAGGGATAAGCATAACCAACTTAGCATAGAGTTGTCTACTTATACTCAATCTAATAAATATCAGGAAATCCTTTTTTAAACCTAAATACTTAAACCTACTTTCAACAGTGGTCAAAACTAATTTAAAACATGATCAATAAATCTTACCTTGTCAATCCCACCACTACCACTGCCACTATCACCATTATTTCTTTGTTTATCATCTATTGATAGCCTTGAAGATCGTCCAGGCATGTGAAAATATAAAGTCAAACATAAGTTAAGAATACGGAGAGAGTCTAAAAAAAATTAATTCAAAAACCCATTTAATAGGTCGCTGAGATGATCTTTTTATTATACTAGTTGAACAAATATTATTCCACAATGGAAACAATATAGTAATCTCCATTGTCAAATCATATCAAACAAAGGAAAACAGAAAAAAAAAAAAAAAAAGTTTATTGTGCGACCTTCACAAACCATGAAATTGTGAGAATCAATTCACAAAATCTATGTTAAATTAAAAAACTTGATTTAAATCATAAGGGTCGGTCGCGTATGGCGAATCAACCAAGTAGTTCAAAATTACTTGAGATATCTTCTTGGTTTGAGATGTCCTAAGTACCAACCTCCATCCAAGGCTAAGTAGCAGATGCAAAAAGGTACAAATTGAACTTTATTAGAAACAAATAGATTAGAGTTTGGCATATAATCAATGGGTTAAATGTGTGGGGTGACATGTATCCATTAGTTTGGTTGAATTCATAGTAGCAATATATTCAATCCTTCCTTTGTATTTTACTAAACTATCCAACATGCAATGCACATAATAGAAAACCACCACTTCAGTTTAATTCATATCACCAACAAATTCAACCCGCCATTTGTACTTTACCAAACTATCCAATAGGCCATGCACATAATAGATAACCACCACCAACAACATCACCATCCATCAACAGAACTGTCGATACACCCATTAACAAATGAGTGCTTCAGACCATGAAACATCGATTGTACTAAATAAATTAAGTTTTGGACCTAGAAAGGAAAAAAAAGGAACAAAAAATACTAAAAGCTACCACGTAGACTTGAATATGATCCTAAAATGTTCAAAAAAAAAAAAAGTTGGAAGCATACTAAAACAACTCATAAACTCACCACTGGGAAAACATAGTAGCAAGGCAACTGCGCGCAAGTAAAATGTCGACTTATCCAATCACGAACATTTGAAATCTGCCACAATAAATAAAAATTGTAACTTAAAAAAAATTGAAATTTCATAATAAACACCCAAATTTCACCCAAATTAAAAATACCCAAATCAAAAACCCAAACCCAGATGCTACTACAATCCAAATGCTACTGCAATCAGTCATAAAATATTACTATACGTGTGTGTGTTGTGCTATGTGTTCTGTTGTGCATGTATGTGAGCTTTGTGGCATGTGTACTGTTGTGTGTGTGTGGGGGTTGTGTGGCGTGTGACGTGCGTGTTGTGCATGCTATGCATGTGTGTTGAGTGTTAGGATCATTTGATCGAACACCTTGTGTGCATTTGGTTGAACACCTTGCATATGATATGTGTGTTGTGCAGAGAGAGAGAGAGAGGCAGAGACAAATAGAGAGTCATGTGGTTGCCGACGTAGGTGGGGAGGAGAGAAAGAAAACTACCTCAGAGGGACGCCGGTGTCGTGGCACTGACAGTAGCCTTCTCTTGAAAATTTGGTAATAACCAAACAAAAATTAGTTGCAAATCATCGACTAGGTTAGGAAGCATCCTCTGGCAATGGTTTGCTTCAACTAAGATGGGGGTGGAAGAACACAGATGAGGGTGAGAGAGACGGAGGCAGAGGAGCATAGAGCAGAGCAAAGATTGAGGGAGATGGGGGTAGAGAGAGGGTGGGTAGAGAGGAGAGAGATGAAGTTTGGGGACTGGATGTGAGATTGAGGCAGAGAAGCGCGAGGGAAGAGAAAGAAGACACGTGAGAGTGGAATTGTGAGTGATTTCAACATTTGGATCACTTTTAAATTTTTGAGATTGAACTTTTTTTTGGTCAGGTTTGGGATTGGGGTTTGGATGTGACATATATACGAGGGGAAAAAAAATTAATAGTAATTTTATATCGTTGGATCAATGTTCTTAAATAAATTTGAATTATTCTTGTACTTTCCTAACTTATATATTCAAAATTGGTTCTATCTTATTATTATAAATAACCTTGCAAGCTATGAATGTGCACAATGCGTCACTAGTTGAAATGATTAGCACATCAAATGATAATACTTACATCATATTGAAGTATAATATTTAAATTATACTCTTTAATAGTTTAATTTTATAAATGGTGATTTTAACATGATGTCAAAGTACAAAGTTTTGTTTTTAAATATTACCGTCACCTTCTTAATTAATTTTTTTTTTTTAATTTTTAGACCCAAACTTTAATCTGCACATGAAAAGTTGTATTGAAAGCTAAATATTTAAAATAAAATTTAAAATTTTAAAGTAAATGATGATTTAACATACCAGAGGGGAGAAAAAAAAAAGATAATTTAAAATCCTGTGATAATTTATTATGGAATAAATATTAAATACTGTGCAAAATCACCCTATTAAACTTTAGTAAAAAAAAAAAAGCAAAAGATTTTGATATAGACCGCCTTGTTGGAGCCACCAGAATTGCAGCCACATTTAGCCTTGGGCCTCATAACGTTGACTGGGTCTCTAGATGGGTCTATAGATGGCCCACCTTCGTCTCTTTCTTTTCCTTTGGATGGGTTTTTTCACGACCCGTTTCATAGGCTGTACTTGCACAATCTTTTCTCCTACCCGGCCCATTGAACTGGATGCTACATCGGTGAGACCTTATCTTTTGATTGTTGGTTGTGAATGAATTGAACTGAGATTCGATTGAACAAGAGACATACTAATACCCTAGGGGTGTGTTTGGGTAGTGGATTGGGATAGGATAGGATTTCTTTTTTTATATCCTAACCCATCCAATTCAAACCCACTCATCCACTTTAAATCCAAGGTTAGAGAATATATCAAATCCAAACCTTTGTTTGGGAAACAAATGTATAATTGTGTGGGCCTCATAGATTACACCAAATATTTTGTAGTAATTTACCATTCTACTCATGTCTCTATTCAATTAAATCCAATCCTACCCTATGTTTGGATTGATGACTTATCCTAACAAAATTAAACATTTTTTACATATACGTAATAACATTTGACAAAATGGATTCTCCCATTACATTTGACATCCCAAAGGACAAAAAAAAAAAAGTGGCTGAGGGATGCAAGGTCTTCTAGACAAAGAAGAGGAACCAAAACAACAAAGTCCAAAAGAAGAATTCTCCAACTACCAATCCAGAAGCAAACAGTCAGCAACCAGAGCAAAACAGAGCACCAACTCCTGAAAAGAGTCCAAACAGAAAGCATGCATGGTCAGAACAACAAATCCACCGACATCCAACAGTCAACATAAATAGCTCCTCATTAACAAAAACATGATTTCCAAGCAATACACAAAAAATCTTTTGCATTGACATATGTTGCACTTCGCACTTCCTGCCCATACTTTTTCCTGTGATGGCAATGAACAATTAGCAAAAGACATACACGTAGACGATTAAATAAAAACTGAATAAAATCTAGACAGCTAAATAGGCTAAGAGCAAATAGATGCTTATGAGTGTAATCAATTAAGCACAATCAGACAAAAAAAATAAGAGATAACAAGACAAATAAATCTAAATTTGGTGTTAATCAAAGAAATTAGGAACACACACATGCTTTTTTTTTTTGCCTAAAACCAATTTTCTTTTGGGCTATGACCCACATTTGATTTGAACATGAAGAAGTAATCAAAAGTTCAAAACTTAATATATATAACCACTGTTATGCAATTTTTTGGTTAAAAGAAATCCCCTACCGCCCCACCCCAGCCCTCCACCCTCGGCTGCCACCTCAAAAACAATTTAAAGAAGAAGAAGAATTCTAAATAACCCACTCTCTCCCAAATAACAAATCAGATCCCCACCTTCTGATTCAGATGAATCAACAGGGACCCATAAGAGTAATCCACAACCCACTGCTGCATCAAACACAAAAAACGAAGAAGAAAAAATCTGAACAACCACATTCCCCCAAAACCACCACTATCATCAGCCTATCCCCACCAAAAAGGGTAAAAAAAAAAAAACCAATTCAGAACCCCTAACCCACCCCTCTATTTCATAGCGCCCAACCCCACCCTTGTACAACCCGTTGTCGCCACTAACAGAAAAATGAAGAAGTAATTGAAGAAGAAAGAGAGAGAAAGAGACCTATTCGTCAGAGAAGGGGAACACGTAATGTACCACTGACCTTTGTCGGAGAACAGAGAGAACGAGAGACCTCCCAAAAGCTTCCCCTTCACCGTCGCCGTCGTTGTTGCCTGTGCGTTTCTCCACTCCCAGCCAAGGATCCCTTTTGACGAATGGTTGGACGAAGTGCAAGGGTGGGAATGTTTGTCGATGCATGGGCAAAAATGTCATTGCGTTTGTTATCCTCTTGGCAAGGTTTGTAACCCAGGGTGGGGATGGGTTACATTTAACCGGTGTAGGGAGGTTACAAAACACTGTAGTATCCGGGTCAGGGATAGACCCGAAATTTTTATCCACCCTCAATTTTTGATTCCCAAACAAGAGATATGTGGGACCTACAGTCATATTAACCTATCCAACTAGATGTTAACCCACTTTAACCCACTACCCAAACATAACCTAGAATCATATTCAGCTTCAAACATTTTCATTCAAGTTTATATCTATAAATTTTTTTTTAAACTCAACTCGTTTCAAGTCATATATTTAGACGAAATAAGCTGGAGCTAGTATTCAAATTTAAATTACAATTTAGACTTGTGTTCAAAATCAAACTCTAATAGCGAAAACTCAAACCACTCAGTAGTTATCTATAAACAACTCGTTTTGGAGATCGACACCTCAACTTGCCCTCTTCCACTCCCTTTAGGAATATTCGCTACAGCTGCTGAACTAATAAGCATTAAATGTACCTGCCTAGGAGTGGATGTTAATATGATCAATTTATGTTATATACGTGTGTGGGTGTGGGTGTGGGTGTGGATGTGGGTGTGGAGGCAAAGAGAGGAAACCATAGAGGGGAGAATATATTCAGTACCAAGACATCATAATACTATAAAATATTTATACATTCTCAATCAATTTCTACTTCTAAAATTATCATAAGCTTTTTTGAACAAATTAAATGTGTTTGACAAGCAATGTTGTGCCAATTTCTTGTTAGATGTAAGCACTGCATGACACTATCATTTGGTACTTTATAAACACAAAATATTTTCTTTTATATGCGGTTTAAAAATCCATATAATAAAAGGATCTAGGGATGCGGTATGAAAAAATATTTTTTTATACCGCATCCGTATTTTATCTAATAAAATCATAATAGGCATAAAGATTTTTAGTTTATAATTTTTATAATCAATAATTACAATTTAATTATACCAAAATCTATGATTCTACATCAATCTCGATATGATATCTAATTTTTTTTGTGAGTATGTAGACTTATCATCAGAAGAGATTCCTTTTTTGTTTTTTAAATGAAATATTGATACTGTAGTGGGGACACAGCAGTGGGTAGTCTGACATAATATTTTTTTTAAAAAAAAAGACCCTACTCTTTAACGGCTCCATCAACAGTCTGCCCGCCAGTGTTCAAATTTTGAAATTAGTGTGTCTTTCTCTCTCTTACCCCTAAAAAGCCACCATTTTAAAATAATCTGGGTTTCTCGGTTCCTGGGCCCTTACCCTTTTCCCCTATCTTCCTCCTTCCCTACCGTTACACCTCCCATTTTCCCATCTCTATCTCTCGTCTCTGCAATTTCTCTCTCTCTCTCTCTCTCTCTCTCTCTCTCCCCCCTGGAAAATGGGTAGTTGTTTGAGCAAGAAGAGCACTAGTTCTTCTCTCAGTGCACTACCCAACCCACCAGACCAACCCGAGTCCAATACCCAAGTAGAGAAGAAGAAGCCGGAGGAAGAAACTGTGAAGAAAGAAATATTCGTCATAAAACACAGGAAGAGCCATGAAAGAAATCGGCGATCTGAAGAAGAAAAGGGCGAAGTAGAAAAGGTAAATGATTTGTTGGATCAAGGGAAAATTGGTACTAGTAAGGATATGGTAAATTGTGGATTAAGCAACAGCAATGGCAGTGGCAGTGGCAGTGGCAATGGCATAATAGTAGCAGCACAAGTGAGAACATCGAGCTGTACGAAAGAAGAAGTTGAATCTATTCTCATACAGTGCGGAAGGCTTAGCCGAAGTTCTTCCACAGGAAAGGCAGCTATTTCGGGTTCTGGTGGGTCATGTGACAACACCAACAATGTTCAACGTGGTAGGAAGTACTCTGGATCAAAGAGGAGTTATGATTTCGACAATGAGGTTGGTGACAATAAGAAGAACGGCAATACTTACAAGGGTAATGGTGATGATGACAACGTCGGTGATGGTGGCGATGATGGAGCAGTGACGGAGAGGATTCACCGTCATGCAGAACGCCAGCGCAATTCGAGAAGTAGGTCTTCTTCCATGAGAAGAAGAACCCCAAGTAGGGAAAGAGACCAACAACAACAGCAACAGCAGCGGTCAGGTAGTAGAGAAAGAGGCGGCAGTGGTGGGAGAAGGTTGAGTCGATCCCCCGGCAGAAGATCTGAATCGCCAACTACTTCCAATGGTGTTACTGGAGCTACTCAATCATCTGGCAACGTTAATAGTACTGGTTCTAGGCCTGGAAAGATGGTTTCAGTGCCTGCCACAGTGTCCTCCTTGGTGATGGATAAAAGCAACAATGGTGGCGGCGCTGAGCCTATTTCCGCCGTTGCCATTAAAAGGATTCAAGTGAAGCGGAATGTGGGTGATGCCACCACGGGTTCAAGGAGTGCAGCCTCTCCTCGTGCTCGGTCCCCAGCAAGGACAAATGTTAGGGCTTCAAATGAGAATCAGAATAGTCAACACCAGCAGCAGCCATTGTCCCTTAGCCGAAGCAATTCAAGGAAGGCCGAGCAGTCTCCCTACAGGAGAAATCCCTTGAGTGAAATCGACACCAATGTTGTCACATGTGACCAACTGTCAGTTCCCCGCGACAAGGCTGCCAACAAAAACATTGTCTCTCAGGTATTACTTACCCACTTTTAATCCTTTAATTTGTCTATCGTATGCATATCTCTCTTGATAATGTTTTCTTGTCGTAATTTCTCCTATTAGCAGCATTGAAGTACTGCTCTCTTCTTCTTTTTCCCCACAAGTATTTTGGCTGCTACTTTACATCAATCAATAATCTTGCAGGCTCCAATGCAGAAACCAGATGTTGAGAATGTAAGCAAGAACAAAGCTGTGCAAGGGATTGATAACAAAACCACCACCAGCAAAGGTATCCCTCACAACACTGTTACACCTACTTGCAGAGCAAATGGGCAGCAGCTGATGGCAGAAGAGGGAAAGGGACAGCAACCAATGACTTGCAATGTAGCAGTGAATGTGATTTCCTCAGGAGCTGAAAGCTTTACACCCCAAGCATTAACAAGAAGCAGGTCCTCTAGGAAATCTCGAGACCTAGACGCTAATCCTGAAGCTATATTGAATCCTACTTCATCCTACACTGCCCTATTGCTCGAAGATATTCAAAACTTCCACCAAAAGAACACCATCAATACTCCTGCTTTTTCTCTCCCTCCTTGTGTCAGCAAGGCCTGCTCCATCCTGGAAGCAGTTGCCGACCTGAACTCAAGCACTAGCTCCAATCTGTCTTGTGCTATCTCTGATGACATAAGAAGAAACCCCACGTCAGAGCAATCTAATAAAAGTAATTACATTACTCCATTCGGAGCCAACTCAGTTGGAAAAAAGAGACTACAGACCAAGGACCCATTTGTGGAGTCTGAGGTGGTCATTAGTGATGATCTAATGCAACCGAGCTTCCACAAGTATGTGACAGTGAGGAGGGGCACAATGGGAGACGGAGATATGGAAGAGCAAGAATCTTCAGGGAGCAACAGCTTTGTGGGTGATCAACAATACTGGATTTCGTCTTCATGGGAAGCAACTAAGCCAATTTAACCGACTGCTGGACCTCATCCAGGTCTAATACCAGGGAGTGTGAACAGAGTCCCCTGGGCTTCCATATACATGCCTTCTCTGAGTTAGGCCATGACATGGACGAGGCTTGAAGAAGGTTGAGTGGAAAAAAGAGGGAATCTGATAGTCAACGCACCAGGATAAAGCAGGTTAGGTTGGTTCCAGCAGAGGTCTTCCCACACAGCTACCAACTGCAGCTACTTCAACTTGGACTTTATGTGACTGATCCTTTCAGTTATTTCTTTCATTTGAACATTTGCATCAGTGGTTGCAAACTTGTAACCTTCATTGTAGTTTTCCATTGTAAGCAGAATTGTTTTGTGGACTCGATCTATTTTGTCATTGACTCAAAATATCACATAGCCAAGTGTTATTAACAAAATCAAAATTACCAGAGATTGATTATGCATTCCCACATTTTCCAAATGGGTGAAAAAACTTGAGTTTCATCATAATATTTCATGTTCTCTGGGACATCTCGAACCTATACTTCATTGGGTAAGAAATGTTGAGGCATGAATTCTCACTCCTAACCTTCTCCCCAAACAAATGCTATTCCAGGAAAAATCCTGACCCCTAGTTCAGACTACGGGTCCACCTACTACAATCCTATGCCTATAGAATGGTACGCCATGATGCTACAGATTTCAGATGGTAACACCAATTTGTTCTGAACTCATATTTACACGTAATACCAATTTGTTCTGAACTCATATTTACACGAATATGCTGAAGACGAGTTGATGTAGAGTCAGCCAGCCTACCATGTTCTGGCTTTCTTTGTTTACAGGTTAGGGGCATTGACCTTTTTTGCATACTTCATTCCACGTCATCCTTGTAATTAACCAAGTATATTGCAACTACAGTAACAAGTGCTCCAACCAATTGCACAGGAGAGAAGGTCTCACCAAGATAAAGGAATCTGTGGCAGAAAAAAAAAAGGAAAAGAAGGGAAAATAGATTAAGACAGTAGAGAGAGAGAGATTTAGAATTGCAATGACACATTTTTGTAATCTATTTGTGGTTGAATGACCTTACCCAAAAATTGAAGCAAACATGGGGGTTAGAAAAGTTAGAGAGCTAAGCTTTGTAAGGCTACCTGAAATGCATTAGCAGAGCCTAGTCAATATTGAGAAAGAAGCTGGCAGAAAAATTCAAGGGTTGTAATCTAATTCAATTTAGAAATGAATCAATCCTGAGTTCTACTGGAAACGGTATATCACATGGCTAGCTTGATGCAACAAATTCAGTTGAACATAACCAATGATAAGATACTATCAAAACCAGAAAGAGACATCAAGGCATTTTTTAGCGAATGGAAGAGGATGAAATTCATCAAAACTGGAAGATGACCTCTTGTAGCATTGTAGAAGTATACACCATAGCTAATAGCACTTCCAAAGATGGACGTATAAAGAAGTGCTGAAAGATCACTTGATGTAAGCTCCTTTAAACTTCCGCTAATGGCAGGATCATGATTAAGAATTGAGATCACTGCGAGAGGAAGGCCACCGATGATCATGTGCTGCAATGAATATTGAATGCAGATTAGTCACTGTCTGCTAATTTTAGCTAATTCTATTAACCATAATGTGGCAACAGGAATTGAATGCTCCCAATTGTTTGGAATTGAATGCTCCCAGTTTTCTAGGCATATGTCTGGAATTGAATGCTCCCAATTGTTTAGATACTAAGAACACCTCCCATTTCAACAAATGCATTTGAAGATTTTCCCAATTATGGCATTTCCGTAGGTGTCATCCTATTGGAGTTGAATGGCCAAGGGTTACCGGAATCAGTAAGTTGAGATGGCTAAGAGGGTATATTAGAAAACATGCAAGATGGGAATACACTTCAAGAACGCAGCAACAACTAACGCAAGATGGGGGGAATTTTATTCCATGTTAGAGGAAAAAAGGATACGGACAACGCATGAAATGTCTCTGAGACTGATTGTTTGATGTGGTTGACAGAGAGAAGCAGAAGCAAACGTCACCATAAAATAGAAAATCCTCCCCAGTGTGGTTGGCTCTAGAGATAGGATTATGTGGCCCAAGTCTTCAAGGATGGTTGAATCGTATACTATTACGTACTTCTTCCTGTGGCTCAGAGCATTAGGATATCAGGTGATGTTGAGCTAGCAACCACTAATGCCAGTAGAACCAACCAAATACACATAAATGAATCAAGTTAGGTTCACCTGGATTAATTGGCCGATCCCTCAGACCAAGCACAAGCAAAGGGAGTTAGGTTGAACTTTCGCAATGCCGGCCCAATTGATAACTAGAACAGCTACCCAAGTCTGCCCAAAGGCCAGGTTGAGTGGTAGACCCAACCAACTAGCCCCTTGGGGCAAAAGGACATTGTGAGGCAAAAAGGAAGAGTGTGGGTTGATGTAATGAGAGAAATCTGACGAGTGGGGAGAATTGAATGGAAGAAAATATGTGGTTCAGCAACCTTCTGGAACTCAAAGGGTTCCTTACTGCGACAGAACAGAGGATGAGGACCTAAAGTTGTTCATTTGCACTGTATTGGCAACGACATGAGAGGGTTGGATGGATCAATGGAAGCGCCGTGATTTTACTTATGTTTGTTTGGTTATGGTTCAAGCGAATCATGCCCATTATCATGGTGAACATATGGTAATTTCTGCTCCACAGGCAGAAGCAGTAAGCTTGGAAGCAGTTGCAGCGGTAAAGGTCACTTTTTTTGCTCCATGAATGAGAATGAAACTCCAAGGGTTTCCTTTCTTAAAGATTCTTGTTCCAAAGCTCCTTCCTTAGCTGGTTGAAACTTTGATTTTGGACTGTCCTCCGCCCAATGCAGGGTCTTTAAATTTTTTGCTTGATTAAGGTTTTGTTAAGTTGAAGGGGCTACGCTACGGATGCAAAATAAAATATATGCAAATTGTAAGCAACCAAAAAGTTTCAATATAGTTCGACCGCAATGAAAGAATGCCAAGTAAGGGGGAATCAGATTTCAACGCCGTTGCCATTGTTCTTCGAATGCCAAATCATAGGATATTGTTAATAAGTTTCTAGTGTAGCAAATTTATACAGAACTTACCCATCCAGTAGCCATCACAGGATCAGAGTACTTGGAAACCCAGCGGACCATGACTGTACCAACAGCCATGCTTTGAGCTGCAAGAAGCATCCACCATTCTCCACTCCCCCACAATGAGAAATTATTCTCATCAAAGGCAAGCGCAGGTACCTGCAGGATATATTTCACCCTATTGTTCAGGCATCCGAATAACAGTCTGGAACATTATCTTTGCAATTATACAACATAAAACAACTCAATCTAAGTAGGGATGAAACTTTACGGTCCATCAGATGGCATTACGTAAATCAGCTGCAAAAAGGTATGATGGCGCCAGGTTGAGTAGATTGCATTCTTCTTTAAATTTCTATGGGGTTGCTTGGGAAAGGGAATAGAATGACAGAAGGGAGTCCACCAGATGGTATAGACAAAGTGAAAAGTGTCACAAACAAAGTTTAGTATTTTTTTACCAGTCGAAAAAAAAACAAAGTTCTGGGTTTTGGGGGTGGACTGAGCTTAGGGTTTGTGTCAGAAACTAAAATTTGTTATTTCATGAATCAATAGATTAAGTAGGAGTACAAGTGTGTAAATATAAATTGTGAGAATCTACCAGATCTTCAAAGTTAACAGTTTAAAATGAACCAATGTCAAGCGAAATCAACACATTCCACCTACACAACTCATCCTTGGAATCAAAGAGCAAAAAAAATTACTACAGAGATCCAATGCCCCACCTCAGATGCCATGATTTTACCCTTATTATTCAAAAAATCCCAATCACAGAGTAATATCCGACAAAAAGGATGATGAACCATAAACATTGATCAATTAGTTTCAAATAATAAGATGCCCAAAAAATTTCAATGAAGGTTCTACTTCAAAGCACAGGTTGTTCTTTGATAGATAAGAAACACTATGCACTTTCAAACCTGTAAATAACAATAAATCACATCTAATACAAAGTACGTCCTTATAGGCAATTTGTGTAGCATTTTAAGTCAACAAAGGCACAGAGAGAAGCTTCAGTCATTGCCAAAACATTTTCAACTTCATCAATAGCCTCTAAGATTTGATAAGGCTGACTTGAGATGAGTAGAGGTGAATACAAGGTAAAATTGAAAACAGAAGGAGAACCTGTAAGACTATGTTGACAACAATACCTCAAGAAGTAAAAGGCCAATGACACCAAGCACAAGCCCTCCAGCTCCAACAAACCCGACTGATTCACCAAACAACAAGGCAGCAAGTACAGCCACTGTCAAAGGCTGTGAATCGATTATCACCTGCAACAGTTTGTTCAATCTGTTGTCAAAAGATAGATTCACTACCCAATAGGAAAATCATTGATATTGAGGATATAATAAATTATTGATATAATACCTGAAAACTATAGAAAACATACAAAATTAGTGATTCCAAAGCATCAAGCCACACTCAAAGTACACATAATAGGTTATTCCTTTTGCTACCACATTGTTCTCTTACCTTAATCATAATAAGTCAAGTAAACTACAAGCACATAGGACCGACAAAATTACAAGTAGCAAAAGTAAATCCTCCAGAAATTTAGAACAGGTAATTCTTGTAAGCATAGGAGTTAGCAATGCACTGAACAAACAAAAGATTCCAGATTTCAACTAGAATCAGTTGTTATATCTACAATTGAGATAAAAGCCTAATATGAAAAAGCAAAGACGTATGTAACATTACACTGCCAAGACCAGCTGATGTCCTCTGTAGCCCTTCAGCAAGAAAACCCTGTCCCAGCATACCAAAGCAGTGGAAAAGTTAATATACTAGCCAAACAAGGAAAACTCAACAAGTAGATTTAGAATAGCGTGTGTTTTGTGTGGAGATAGCATAGGCACAATGAGGAGAGAAACAAAGACCTGAAAACAAGTAGCATCAACGAGAGCGAAGAGAATGATAGAGAACCAAGCAGTGAGTCCAGACGGAAAACTCCGGCCTCGTGAGGCAGCGAATGCGACCAACAGAAAGCCGGAGGGTACTAAACGGAATGCTGATATGAAGAAGGGACCAGTCTTAGGCAAGACTTCCTTCATAGCCACCATAGCCGTGCCCCAAAAGAAAAAAGGCGACACCAGCAACGCCCATTCCCACACTACACTCAGCAATATCAATGACGATTCTTCTCCAACTGTTTCGTCCTTCAATTTTGTGCTTGAGGAGGAAGTAGTAGAAGATGGAACAACGCATTCGACATCGAGCCCAGTGCCTACGCAATCAACTTCGAATGATGATGATTCCATTTGCACGTCGGATTCTGTGGCATTTACCCTCCTTTTCTTGTTGCTGCATAGGTAACTGGAAGAAACCCTAACCCTAGCAGTGGTGGTAGAGAGCGGCAGAGGTGGCAGTGACACTGTCGACACTGCCACTGCAATAGCTGATCGTACGGACACATTTTGGGCTCTAGTGATATGATCATGGCCGTGACGGAGCCAACGCCGCCCTAGCCAAGTCCTTGGTGGCGGAGAATCGACGGAATTAAGATGAGGAATAGCACCGACACCACAACGGACACTGGAAAGAGAGGAAGATGAAAGAGAAGCACATGCCATTTTCCTCCAACTGTTCCGTTATTTGGTTGGTTGGAAAAAAATTACACTCGAAATTTTATATTATATGTGTAAACTACTCCTTATCTCAAACAATAAAAAAAATGGAATAATTGTAATTGTAGCCCTCAAGTATCACCTAATTCTGAATTTGGTCCATATACATTTTTATATTACGTATTATTTCATAACACTTTTTTAAGCAAAAAATAATTTTGTCTAATTATAAAATTATGTTTAATTACTACAAAAAGTAATTTAAATGTATATCTATCAATCTATCTGTATATATAAAATAATCAAATTACGCAAAAAGTAGTTTGAGAAGCCTTCTCTCCCGCTTTTCTTTTTTATTATAATTTAAAACTTAAGGCTCCCTCTAATTAGACACTGACATGTTTCATTGATACACCAACTCTTCAATAATTAACCATTATTTTTCACTTTTTATCCCCAAAAAACTTAAAATAATTTTTTATTTAATTTTTCAAGTAATAAAATTAAAAAATTAAAAAAACACGGATTATACTCTCGTGCATCACACGAGACCGGCTACTAGTATATAATCAAATTAGGAATGAGAGATCTTGAGAATGTTTCCCTCTCTAAATACTAATTTACCATAATTTTGAAATATTTAATTAGTTCACTTCAATCAAAACATTATATGTCTCATTTGTAACTACTCCTGCCATTTTTTAAATTATTTCAAAATTTTAAATTTTAATCATCTCTTCTTAATTATTTAAAATATAAATGAATATCATTTTAATACAAATAAAAATTATCAAATGATATTACGGTTACAGAGAGTTTGGTAGTAAAGTAAAGATAGAAAGAAATAATAATTTGTGTGCATCACACAGGATACCTACTAGTTTAATATATAATTAATACTTCATATAAGTGGTATATTATTATAGATTAAATTAATAGTAGAAGAAAGTAAGTAAGTTGCTGTAAAAAATGTAAAAATAAATATTATTTTAAAAAATTAATTAAAAAGTAAATAAAGTTGACTAGACTTTAGGCGGCTCATAAGCACCCAGATTTACACGTGGAAAGATGTAACCGTTATGGAACTCAAAAGACGCTGAGAGTTGGTGCCGAGAAGTGATGGCTCAAAAGAGCCGAGTATATACATACTAACACTAGCATTTAAGAATACTTGACAACACAATTAATGGAAATTTGAGTGACTATGACAAGACTATTAACTAGTCTCTACATCCTCGAGACCCAAGCTGGCAGTCATAATTACGAAGCATTAATGATTATAGCACCGAGTATATGTCATCAGCAACCCCAAGGTACTGTTCACCGAGCATTAAACATTCGGAAGTAGGTATCAAGTGCCGATCAGACAAGCTTAAATGACTTACGATAGGATCATAAGTGCTCAATATGCCCCGAGCAGTCAACCTTTCACCCAAGTGAGCCAGTCGCGAGAATTTGAGTAGAGAACACTCATTACGCATGGATAATAATACAAGTCATTAAATGTTGAGATGGGACTCCTACCCCTTGCACTCATTACTAATTCAGGTATAAATACTTCTCAAAAAAATGAACAAAGGTACGTAAACTAGACTGAGAAAAAAGATATACACTATGCTAAAACCTTTGCTTCCTACTGACTTAAACTTTGGAGGGTATAAGCCGGGTGTTTACCCAGCCCCTTTTTTTTATCTTTTGGTTGTTTCAGTTCATCATCGAGGGGGTCGTTATCTCTATTCATTGCAAGAATTTTCTCGTGCAATTTGGCGATGTCTGTGGGAACACATGAGCTTTCCCCGTAGCGAATACATCATGGTGAACATGCAACCCCAAGGTGATGGGGGGAAGCTTACGCGTGAGAAACACGGAAGCTGCCCGACTCCAAACGGTCACTGAGTCAAATTCCTTGAGCCAGTTGAAGGGAGGCGAGCATACCCCATAACGAACGTTCCCCATGGATCAAGACCTTGGGGGACAACGCCTTTTGGCTTGTGAAATTGTTGAGTTGGTGGAAAAGCGGATGGGAAACCGTCTTAAGCTACTTGAGAAGGATAATGCCAAGGTGCAAGATTGGCTCGATGATTTCGAGCATTATGGAAGTGCCAATTGGCGAAGCAGCAAGCGAGAAGGCTGGAGTTCCAGTTGGGGCGATTCCATGGACACAAGGCTAAGTGCCCCTGGGAGGAGTTTGCGCAGACACACGGCCGGGAAACGCAACCTACACAGCTAGGGAAGGCCTATTTCCGAGGAACTATCAGAGTGGGATCACTAAACGGGCAGACCTATCTCGGTGGGATCTCCGCCATGGACTAATAGGGGGTGTCGAAGCAACCAAGTCCCATACAGAGTCCACTGTGAGGGGGCCTAGAAAATAAGGCACCAAGAAGACCTCTGAGCGTGCTTGAATGCCAAACGACGAAGACCCCACCCCTAGGGGGATGAAGATGAGGACATGTTGATCATCTCCTTATTCGTACGGGCAATTCGGGAGATCGAAATGCCGAAAAAGTTAACTGTCCCTCTGATTCAAGGTTTATGATGGGGGAACAAATGCCGAGAGCCATCTACAATAATACAAGTAGTTAATGTCCATTTATGACACTGATCAAAGACTATTGTGCCAAGTTTTTCCCATGAACTTGGGAAATACTGCGATGAAGTGGTATGAGAACTTGGCCCTTGAGAACAGCAAATCTTAGAAGCAAATGATCAAATTCTTTGTAGCTCGATTTATCGCAATAGTAAAAAGGCCGAAAGATATTGGCATTTTACTAACACTCAAACAGAGGGGCAGAGAATCCCTTCGGCAGTACGCAATTAGGTATTGGGAGGAAGTCAATGACGTCGAGCCTTCTAAAAAACAATGGCCACGACGACATTTTGGCTGGGATTGTCTCGAGACACTGACCTTTATAGGTCCCTTACTAAACAGGCCCCGAGAGATATGAAGGACTTGATGGTTCGGATAAACAAGTATGTCAGGGTGGAAGAAGAGTCTACGATGCCTGAGAATAGGGCCTCAACACTGAGGAAAAGGAAGAAGGAATCATCTACAATGAGGGGGCACCCATCCCGTCGCTGAGTTGTTTATCCTTTCAGGGAGTGAACACGGTCTTCAAAGAGCCTATATATAAGATGTTGCACAAGATAAATGAGGTGTCTTTCTTTAAGTGGCCCCTCAAGATGCAAGGAGACTCATCTATGAGGGACTCGACATCTTAGTGTTCTTATCATCAGGATGTGGGGCACTTAACTGAAGATTGTAGGGTGTACAAGTCTTTCCTCGAGTAATTGGTTAGAGATGGGCATCTTGGGGAGTTCATTGAAAAGAAGTCCGCTAGAGGCTTTGCGGGAGGAGCCAACGCGTTTCAGGAAGCGGCAACCGTGATTGAAGTGATTCACACTTGCACGGTGGAGAGACCAACGTATAATTCCCTCCGGGCTGACCTTCATAGGGTCTCACAAACAATCAAAGTGGAGGAAGGCAGGTGTAAGGAGCAGTAGTCCAAAAGGCCTCGACCTAACCCCGAGATCATTCACTTTTTCGATGCCAACCTTGGTGGGTTAGTACTCCCGCATGACGATGCTCTAGTAATCACTCTTCGAGTTGACAAGCTTGATGTCAAGAGGACCTTGGTTGACTCGGGTTGCTCGTATGAGGTGACATATGACAACCTCTTTAGCAAAATGGGGTTCACCCAGAAGGACTTGAAAATAATGAGGACCCCCCTCATAGGCTTCGTTGGTTCCTGTGCCCTTCCCCTAGGTAAGATCACTCTCATGGTTAGTGTCTGGGTCGTCACTGTCCTAGTGGAATTCATGGTGATAAACTCCGATTTGCCATATAATGTCATCGTGGACAGGACATGGCTACATGCAATGAAGATAGTGCATTCATCCTATCACCAGAAGATTAATTTCCTTACTCTGAGGCATGTCATGGAGATTCGTGGCGATCAGGCAGCATTGAAAAACTATTTTTACAGTGCAGTAAAGACTGGGGTTAGCGACAAAGCTCAGGAGCATGATTTCGAGATGGTGGTGGCTAAATAGCAATCACAGTTCACTCACCCTGGTGTGGACGACCCCATTACAAAACAAGTTGATCGATCCACGGAGGCCCTAGTCAAAGTGTTCTAAAACCCAGGGACAAATAGAGGTACTTTTTAATAGGGGCGTCACTAGGTGACACTAAAAAGTCTGATAAGATAGATTTTTTTGCACCAAAATGTCGATGTCTTTTGTGTGGACCCAAACCGAGATGACGAGGATAAGTGCTGACGTAATGACTCATCGGCTTCATATGGACCTGACTTTCAAACCCGTAAGATAGAAAGCCCGATGAACAGCACCCCATTATGCAAAGGCAGTGGATGAAGATACAAATATGTTGTTGGGCGCAGGGTCCATCAGAGAAGTGCAGTTCCCCCAATGGCTATCCAGCACGGTGTGCGCCAAAAAAGAAGAAGGGAAATGGGGGGTTTGTGTGGATTTCACGGATTTGAATAAAGCATGCCCAAGGACGAGTATCCATTGCCAAATGTCGATCAGCTCGTAGATGCAACCGCAGGCCATGAATGTATCTCCTTCATGGATGCTCGGACGAGTTATCATAAAATTCCCTTGCATGAATCAAATCAAGAGAAGATAACGTTCATCACGCTCTAAGGGATCTATTGTTACATGGTAATATCGTTTGGGCTGAAAAATACTGGTGTCACTTATCAACGCTTAATAAATAAGATTGTTAAACAACAACTCGGCATCACCATTGAGGTATATATTGATGATATGCTAATAAAAAGAAAAAAGGGTTTCGATCATCTCTAGGACTTCGAAGTAGCATTCATCGTACTCCGGAGGTACGGGCTAAAGCTTAATGCTTTGAAGTGTGCCTTCAATGTAAGCTCGGAAAAATTTTGGGGGTACTTGGACACATGTAGGGGCATAGAAGCTAACCCCGAACGGGTGCAAGCCGTGTAGAGTGTTCAGGTGCCGAGGACCACTAAGGGCATTCAAAATTTAACTGGGATGCTAGCCGCACTCAATCGACTCATTTCCAAGTCCTCGAAGAGGTGCAAACCATTCTTTGTCATGCTTAAGGGGGCGGCGAAAGGGTCTTGGAGTGAGGAATGTGACCAAGCACTCAAAGGCATTAAAGAGTACTTAAGGTCTCCCCCGACCTTGTCTATTTCTACATATGGAGAAGTACTAAACCTCTACCTGTCTGTATCTGAAGGAGCGGTTAGTGGGACCCTGGTCAGGGAACACAAAGGGGAAAAGGCCTATTTACTTCACGAGAAATATCCCAAAATTCAAAGGATCATAATATGCATGCTGGTGCACTAGCCTGCCTGGCCGCGGCATTGACCTCGAAGGTTACTTGGCATATTATCATCGAAAATCGGGAAAGTTCGAGTATAAGAGACACAAAGGCCGAGTAGGTACTGCCAACACAAATCCAGAGAACACCTCTGAGATGGATGGACCCCTTAATCAAATATCTGATGGAAGGAATATTCCCTGAAGACATCAAAGAAGCTAGGAAAATCAAACTCAAGGTTCCTAGGTTTTAGATATATGTCGATCACAAACTATATAGGAGATCTTTCTTAAGGCCACATTTACAATGTATCCCCGAGGATAAAGTTGAGCCCTTGCTCTATGAGGTTCATGAGGGTATATGTGGGAGTCATATAAGAGGAAGATCCCTCGCACATCGAGTGATGTCTCAGGGGTATTGGTAGTCGTATATGGACAATGATGCCAATAGCTACGTTCAAAAATGTGACAAGTGTCAGAAATTCGCTCCCATCATCCGACAACCTGCTGGAGATTTGAACTTATTAACAAGTCCTTGGGCATTATCTCAGTGGGGTACGAACATCATAGGGCCTCTCCCGAGGGCCCATTTGGATAAGAAATTCCTCCTAGTAGCTATTGATTATTTCACAAAATGGATCAAAGTCGAGCCTTTAAACCATATTTGGGATGTTGAAACAAAGAAGTTTGTATGGCAAAACATTATTACACGGTTCGGAGTCCCTCGGGCCATCATCTCCGACAGCTACACTCAATTTAACAACTGTCCTTTCAGGGAGTTCTATTCGAGATTTGGACTACGCAACTATTATTCCACCCCAGCATATCCACAATGTAACGAACATACAAAGGTCTCAAATAAGACAGTATTAGTTGGAATAAAAAAGAGGCTGAAAAAAGCGAAGGGTAAGTAGACCGAAGAGTTACTCAATGTGCTATGGACCTACAAGACAACGTCGAGGACTTCAACAAGAGAAACATCGTACGCCATGACATATGGGGTCGAGGCTGTCATCGCACTAAAAGTAGGGCTCCCAAAAAATACGAAGCCAAGCCTTTGAGTTAGGGAACAATGATCAGACACTCGCTAGAAACTTCACTTGGCTAAAGAAAGAAGAGAACTAGCATCTATCAGGTTAGCAAAATACGAATAAGAGTTGTCCAGACAACACTAAAAGAAGGTCGGGACAAGGAGCTTTCAGGTATGAGACCTGGTGCTACGCATAGTTGTGGGCAATACTTGGGAACCCACTAATGGAAAAATTGGCCCCAATTGGAAAGGCCCTTACAAAGTAATTGTTGTGGGGGCACAGTGACATACAGACTACAAGATATTGATGTCAATTATGTAAACCAACCTTGGAATGTATCTAGTTTGAAGAAATATTACAACTTCTTTGCCATCGAGATCACCATGCCTCCTTAGCGACTCTTCCCTAACATCGAGTATTTCATCAAGCTCGGTGTAGGGCACCACAGGAAGAATGATGGGAGTGTTGGGAAGAAGATCGCCACTCTGACCCAGGGGAATAAGAATAGGGAGCTAAAAGGAGGAATATTGATAAAAAATATCACTAAGTGTGATCGGTTCGTCCTAACCTTCAGTCCCTCCCGCCCCTTTGGTTGGTTCTTCTAGAGCCGGCTTGAACTGTTGCTCCTCATCTACAACAACCCTTACTTCGGGTTCCGCGAGGTAACTATGCATTGAGAACATGAACGAGTCAGCTTTGACCCCGACGGCGTGCAAGACGTTGTCCCAGCCATGTTTGTAAGCTTTCTTCTTGGCGTCATAAAAAACTGAGACCATATGATCTTGACATTGAAAATACAAGTCCTGGCATGCCTTCCGGGTCCTCTCAAACTCCCCGACCTTCTCCCCCTCCAAGGCCTTCACTTTGGTAGTCAGGGGCGTTGAATATGGATTCGGCGTCTTACAATTTCACATCAGCGGCAAAAACCTTGAGTTCGTCCTCTTCCATTCTTTTCATGGCCTCGGCCTCAGTTGTCTTTGCTTTGTCCAGATCGGTAGTAAGGGCTTCGATTTTGTGGATCAGGTCGGCAATGTGCTTGGTTTGGTCGTCAACCGTTCTCTCCACCTCTCGAATGTGCTCGTTTTTTTGAGCCAGTTTATTTGAGGCATTCCTCGTCATTTGCTTGTATTCCCAGAAATGGTCAATGATGACCCCCATCTACTGGCAAGCCTGAAAGAAAAGAACATAAGTAAAAAATGGCCAAATGATCAAGACAAAAAGAAGTTAAAGCAATCGGCACATCCATCATCAAATTATGTTGGACAACTCTTTGTAGAAGTTTATTGTCCCTATAATCCCGATAAACGGGTATGTCGGCCTCGAGTGGAAACTTTTGCTGATGACCAAGGCAATGTCGGGGGAGTGGATGATGGAGTTAGACTCCAAAATTGGTTGCCCCTTCCTTATCAGGCCTTAGGGGGGCCACTCAACGGGAACATCCAGGGTATCATGGCGCTGCTTCGTCCAGTGCTCATTAAAGGGCTAGGAGTCTTGGCTGCGGGGTCCCTTTGTCGCTCCTCCGAGGAGGTCACTTGGCATCTTGGGGGTGGCTAGTCCCTCGACAAGATCACCGGATCTTGGGATCCTTGCTAAAGCTGCAGCGGTAGTGTCTGTGGTTGTCAGCGTGGTGTATGAGGTGGAGGCACAACAATCGAGGGGGTGTTAGAAAGCCCGCCAGCCCCCAAGAGCCTTGCCCTTCTCGCCGTCGAAGCAGCTTCTAGGGAGTCGACAGTGATGGGAGAAAAATTGAACATGTCGTCGGGAGAGGAAGTACACTTAGTGTCTCTGTCTGGATTGGCTTCAAGGTTCTCATCCTTTTCTTCTGAAGAAGAATGATCTTCCTAGATTGAAGGATCGAATTGCAGCTGGACCTGAGAGAACCTGGTATAGGTTGGGTGGTAGTCGAGCAATACGTGTATCGCTCGGGAAAAAAGATCAGCCGGGTTGTGGAACCAGACTTTGAGTAAGTCCACAAAATTCACTTGGGTCTTTAGGGGTTGAGCGACATCGGCCTTGTACCCGTCTACAAGAAGAAACCAAAAAAGAAGATCAAAAACAGTAATAAGAGTCAAACAGTTTCAAATTTTGTGCAATATACATCTGAATTTCTCGACACTTTGGGACAGTATAAACGATCATACTTGGGCCCGTCTCCTTTCTCCCAACTACAGCCAAGCATCTCCTTTCTTCCAACTACCGCCGAGCGCCGAGCATGATTAGATCTTGGACATACTTCTGTTCGAATCTAGTATGTGTGTCACTAAATACATGTAAGGAACCTAAGCCTGGAGGTAGTACCAATCCCCGGGGACTAATATTTAGTAGTAACAAAAAAGGATTTCATCTACCCCAGGTTTATCCCTAGCCGAGCATTAAGGGCGACCACAACCATGACCATTCTAAAGAAATTAATGCCACACTGGAGGGGGAAAAGCCTCAAATACATTAGCATTTTCAGTGAGAGGGGGATGGAGGGAAAACATAACTCCCCCTTCCATAATGGACTTGGTGTAGAAAGACATGAATTCTACACTCCCTATGTCATTCTTGTGGAAATTGGGGTCAAAGGGAAAGGTAAAGACGGGCTCAAGAATGTGGTGTCTATCCCTAAAGGCTTAGATGTTGTCATTTGTTATCTTCTCAACCTACAGTTGTCCCTAGCCCTGATAGGTTCCCTAACTACTGTTTTGTGTATTGTGGCCATGAATGAATTTTTCGAAGAAATAGGGAAGAAGAATGATAAGATGAATGAGAGATTAAGGAAAGGAAAATACTTATAGATGAAAGATCTTCGAAAGAGGTGCTCGGGAGATTAAAGAAGAGTGCTTGGGAGTTGACTGTAGAGAGAGAACTTGAAGATTCAAAGTCTGTAAATGGCTGAACGATCTCCTATTTATACACTACGGTAGGGGGGAATCGAGGAGGAGATCATCATTTGAAAAGTGCGGCACCAAACATGCAAATAACCGCCCCTATAAAACCAGGCGTGTTCAACAGGCCTCCACCCCCCTCGCGCCTCGTGTCCCACTTCGCCAGGAAAATGGGAGGTTGGGGGGGCAGTTGACAGGACTTTAGGTGACTCAGAAGCCCCCTAGCACGTGGAAAGATGTAGCCGTTATGGAACTCAAAAGGCCCCGAGAGACGATGCCGAGAAGTAATGACTTAGAAGAGCCGAGTATACGTACTGACACCAACATTTAAGAAGACTCGACAACACAATTAATGGAGACTTGAGTGACTATGTCAGGGTTGTTAATGAGTCTCTGCATCCTCGAGACCCAAGCTGACAATCATAATTACGAAGCATTAATGATTATAACACATATTATATGTCCTCGACAAACCCTGAGGTACTTTTTTCCAAGCACTAAACACTCGGGAGTAGGTATCAAGTGCCGATCAGACAGGCTTAAATGACCACCGATAGGATCATAAGTGTTCGGCATGTCTCGAGCAGTCAACTTTTCACCCAAGTGAGCCAATCACGAGAATTTAAGTGGACAACACTCATTACGCATGAATAACAGTGCAAGTCATTAAATGTTGAGATGAGACTCCTACCTCTTGCACTTATTGATAATTCAGGTATAAATACTCCTAAAAAAAATGAATAAAGGTATGCAAACTAGACTGAGAAAAAATATATACAATGTGCTAAAGCCTCCGTTTCATACTGACTTAAGTTTCAGAGCGGATAAGTCGAATGTTCACTCGGCCCCTTTTTTGACCTTTTGGTTGGTTTCAAGTTTATCATCGAGGGGATCACTATCTCTATTCATTTTAGGAATTTTCCCATGCAAAAATAAATTTAAGAAACATTGTGAAACGATACTTTAATTTTATTCTCCAGCCTTCAACCCATTATTAATTTGGTGAATTCTTAGGGCAAAAATATGCATGTGATTTTCAGTTTTGACATGGTATTCCGATATTCCGATATTTTTCATTATTTTTGAGTGAATTTTTTGAGCAAAAATTCAAAAACAAAGTTGATAAAAAAAATATAGAGACCCAAGTAGGAATTGATGTAAACTTCCGTGATGATAAATATAATAAACCCAAAAAATATTTAGGACAAACCAAAATAAATAGGAAAAATTGGAAGGATATACACCAAATTAGACTTAATTGTAAAAAGTACACAGAAAAAATGTTGGGTAATTAAGTCCTTAATTTTAATACTTATTTGTATCTAAGTACATTATTTGAATTTTACTGATTTTTTTGTGACATTTTTGCCCTCCATTAATCCATGTGTATTTAATGCACCACTTTTCTTTGAAAAGTAGTGCATTAACCATCTCCTAATTTTATGGGAGAACCTTAATACATACATATATATAAATATACATAAATACAAATTTTAAATTTCAAATAAGTATATATACGTATATATATACGAATTTATATATATTTATATAAATTCAAGTATATATATGTGAATTTAAATATATATTTATATATATACACATATATGTATGTATATAT
>CM042190.1:24252150-24288129 GCA_023539305.1 Ilex asprella
TATATATATACACATATATGTATGTATATATGTACATACATATATATATATATATATATATATATATATTTCATGTTAAATCTCATATCTAAATTTTGAATTATCTTTAATGCACATTAATTCATGCGTATTTTTTTTTGAAAAGAGATTTTATTTTTAAATTATATTTATGCATTAAATATTTACTACTACTAGTTTTATAGGATAATTTTAATATTTCATTTATTTTAGAATATATCACTTGTTTAAATTTTAAAATTTATTAATATCCGAACTCCATAATAGACAAAAACAGTGTAATAAATGCACTATAACAAAGACAGTGTAACAATACACTGTAACCAAAACAGTGTTCATTAGTTTTGTGCATGTGATAACAAATTCAAAACGGAGATGAATTATTTTGAATGAAATTATATGAAAATATATATTTGACAAAATGTAATAGTACAATATTTTGTGTATATAGTTTGTTACACTATTATTATTACATTTTTATTGTTACACTGTTATACTATTACACTATTCATATATTAAATTAATTTAAAAATAAAATCACTTTCCAAAATAAAAAAACGCATGAATCAATGTGCATTAAATATAATTTGAAAATATAACCACTTTCCAAAAAAAAAAAATCGCATGGATCAAGGTGCATTAAACATAAATTGAAAATAAAATCACTTTAAAAAAAATCGCATGAATCAAGGGAGGGCATACAAATATTTATATACGTATATATATACTTGTTTAAATATATATATATATATTAACAAATACACACGAATCAAAGTACATTAAAGATAAGAAATTTTGAATTAAATGACCTTAAAATGAGTATTTATGTCTTTGTATCTCAGCTATGTACCTTTTTCTAAAATATTTTGTTCTGTATATTTTTTATCAAATAAATCTAATTAAGTATTCCAAAGATTCCAAATAATATAAGTGAAGCAAGTAGCCAGTGTGGATCCACGAACGCAATTTAACAAGCGGGCCAAGGCCCAAGGTCGGCGCGGTCTAAGCCAAATACTGGTACAGCTCTGAATCAAAACGCTGCCTCTCTGCTCAAACCGCCAAAGCCGTCGACTCAAATACTCGGAAGCACTGAGCACCATACCTCCATCTTCTTCCATCTCTCTCTATCTCTCTCTCTCCTACGTAAAGAGAGGTAGGTATGCAGCAATGTAGCATATCTTATGGCTCGATATTTTCTTTTAAGATTATTTCTGGGTCACTGCACGAATATTTGCATAGGAGCACAATGATTTAAAGATTGCGTACCAGATGTTTGATGAAATTCCCAGTTTAAAATTCTTACGTTTGTGGTCTTTTCGATGCTGTTTTTTACTCGTGTAACAACTAGAGGGGAATAAGTGCTGGTAGAACCGTTCAAAGGCACTATATATTTGATGCTCAATTTGACCCCAAACTCTTTGGGTCATCATCTGTTGTTGTGGGTGAATATAGATTTTGCTTGTCATTGGAAAACCCTAGTTATGTGAGCGGGAGAGCTGATTTGTTTTCTATTTCTACCCAGAATGTTCACTAAGGATTGTTGGTCCGGATTGTATCATACGACTACTACATGGGCATTTATCATGCACTGTTCATTTTGGTAGGAATTTCTTAGGGATATGTATGAATCTATAAAGTGCAAAATAAATTATTTATTTTGTGTAACGCGGTAACATGTTTGTTTCTTGTTCTTCTTTGAAGTTCTGAACTTTCACATAAAACTTATTGAGTAGCTATAGCTACCATTATAGACATTCTTGCGTATTAACCCCTAATGCTACCAAGTCTCAGAAGAAGTATTTTTTTCGCTATTATGTAAGATAGTGTTGCTTAGAACAAAGATTGTTTCTACATCAAGAACACAAATGGAAACTTATACCATATCTCCATGCTTGATAGTGCCCTCTGCACCAAGCACACAAATGGAAACTTATACCATATCTCCATGCTTGATAATGCCATTACTCTTCTTGTGTTCTTCATGAAATTTTAATTTTCATTTGGACTATGTTTGCAATATGATATGCCTGATTTCTATTCTTGCAGAATTTGTAAAGGTGTGAGCATCTGTGACCGGAAGGATTCAGCTAGTAAGTTGTGTTGGGGATTCTCAATATGTCGGGTGGGCCTGGGCTTGAAGCTCTTGTGGATCGTATGTTATCGTTATACCTTTTCCGATACAATGAGACATCATCTTCATTTTTAATTGATGTGTTCTGGCAGTTGACTTTGTATGGTTTGAATGGTGGCTTTGATTATTATGGCGTTTGGATAGTCCTATGATGTTTTTTCAGAAATCTCTGGATGTTCTAGAATCTCGATACATTAATATTGATTGCTAATATTTTATCTTTTTGCAGAAACAATTTCGATTATTACAAATGATGGACGTAATATAGTGGTGAGTTTGCTCAGATTTTGAACCACAGTTGCAAAATCTTGTAAACATAACTCTTTTGTTTTACTGACTAGCTGTAAGTTTTGATTCAGGGAGTTTTGAAAGGTTTTGACCAGGCTACAAATATAATCCTTGATGAATCTCATGAACGGGTTTATTCTACCAAGGTCTGAATGAGTTTATGTAAAAAGAATAAGTAATTTTTCTTATGCAACTTCACCCTTTTTGTGTATTAGAAGTACACCTAGTTTTTTTTGATACAGCCTTATCATAATTGTTGCCCTCTTTTCTTGCGTCAGAGTTCTATTCTGTTTTATTGTTGTCTTCACAGTTCACATACTACTGATATAGGCAAAATATTAAAAAGAAAGATACACTCAACCACATGTATGTAGCCTCACCCTTTATTACTTGGCATTGAACTGATTAAATGTTTTTTGACAAATCACTCTCTAAGTATCGAATTCTATTTAATGGCTAATAGCAGATCTCTCTCTCTCTCTCTCATATATATATATATATAACAAATAAAAATTCGCAAGCAATTACTCATGCCTAAAGACACTTTATAATACAAAAAAGAATCAACAATTAATATGGACCCACAATTTTTTTAAAAAATATAACAAAATCCCTCTAAAAACATGACCAGTGAACAATACTAACCTATGTACACAATTTATATAATCATATTAATAGTTGGTATAAAATTTTATTTAAAGAAACACGATTCAAGCCATCATGTCACAATACTACTTTAATACAACTTTTTAACAAATGAAGTCTAATAGCAAACGAAAACTATCTATTTAATTTATTGACTAAATGAAGACCATAACAAAATTTTATCCGGCAAAATAATTGCCTTATTGCATCTACTAATATCTAATTGACTGGGTATCTGCTATCTAAGTACACTATGATAAATGTCATATTAAGTAATAAAAACATATCAGAATGGTAAGACTTAGACTTGAGAAACAAAAGTCGCAATGCACCCACACATAGTTCGGTGTCAATTATAACTACCCCAGTGCTTGAATAAAGAATTAGTGACAACTTATATGATATCAGAATAATGTAGAAGCATTTTTTCAATATTATGAACAGTTTGTCTTGGAATTTAGAGAGAGATAGGGTATGTGGGAAAGTTAAGAAAAACATATATACTTGGTATATGAAAAAGTTGGATAACTTGTGCATGTGGAACATGCCCTGAAAAATACATTGCGATGCCACATAGCCTCAACCTAATAGGTAATCAAGTCTCAATAACAAAAAAAATAAAAATCAAACCCAAGTTAGAAAATAAATTCAAATCAAACATAAGGGATCATAGTTGTTAGTATCGTATGATACGCGATACGTATCGTACAATATGTTACGATACAGGCCTAAAATGATACGAATCATATTTATGTATCGTTTTTGTGTCGTATTGTTCGATACACAATATGTTTTTACGATATGATACGCATCGGTGCGATACGCCCGATACGTGCAAAAGCTTTTTTTTTTTTTTTACGACTTCGTTTTATGTCAATTCAAAGATATCATATCTTTTTTTTTTTGAAAATATATACAAAAAATATACATGCTTGAAAATAATATACGTACTTTTTTTTTTTACGACGTCGTTTTGTACAAAAACATAAATATTTGTATAAAAATTCTGAATCTTGATTAATTTTAATTTTTGTGAAACAGTGGCATCACCGCCATTCTATTTTCATAAACTATGTTTGAATTAGTGAATTATGGTTGTGAACTTTGCATTATAATATTAGTGAATTATGTTGATGACTTGAGTAGTTGGTGGAGTATTAATGAAATGTTATGTTTTTATGAGTGTATGATTTTTTTTCAAAGATATATATATTTTTTATTATTTATTTAAATTTGCACCGTATCTTACGATACGCGATACGATACACTATTTTTAAAAAACGATAAACCTTCCGATACACGATTTGATAACTATGTATGGGACAACTACTTAAAATGAACTTTACTTTAAATGAATAGCTCAAACAACATTTTGAACTTCTAAAATTCCAAAAATTAAAAAAGTTAATTAAAATAACCTCTTTTCCCTTCCCTTTCCCCTTCCCCTTCCCCTCTTTCGCTCTCGCTCTCTCTCACAACCAACTCTTTTGTGACATAATTTGATGATGGTGTGAGTGGGTAAATCAGAGACAAAATTAAACAAGATGCTCCATCACTAAGATGGTGGTGGAGTAATAGTACCTCAATGGAGCCCATATCATTTCTCTTGTCAGCCTCCCTTGTCCCTTGCTACACATTTTTTTTTCTTTCCTCGGTATATATGGGAAAAAAAAATTAAAAATAAAAATTAAATTTAACTTAAAAAACACCATCATTAGACTTTTACGATAGGAATTATGTAGAGAATTTAACTTTAAAAACATGTCTCCATCATTAGACTTTTAGTTTTAGCTAACTTGAAGGCAAAATTTACCCCACTCTCTCCTCTGGAAATAAGCAGCCGCAATTATATCACTTATTCCAATTAAGGTAAGTTTTACCTCTTAGTTCTGGTTCAAGATTGTTCTCCAAAGATTGAAACTGTAAAAGTCGAGCATTGCCTTTGGGGTTCAACCATGTGTTCTTACCAAGTGTATTACCGGCAACTACTTCCAATTAATTTTTTGCTACCATCTTTCGCATAGATCTGTAAGATAAACCTTTTTATTCTTTTGTCCCCTACCTAAATTACATAGCATTGGGTAAAATACAAATTATAGCAAAAGTCAATATTTTACATATGTGCATAAATGGACGAAATTGGTAAACTAACATGATCACATAACCTCGCAATCAATCATGCGCCATTTGCTTCCTCATAGACATGCCAAGATTTGAAATTCTGAAAATGCGCATTAAGTTCAAAATAGACTAATGCAAAAGTACCAAATATCCATTCAACCCACACCAAATAGGAAACCCAAAACATGAGAATAAGTTCACAAATATATAAAAAATAAACAATATATAACGAAAAAAATGCTAGCATCGTTGTTCGTTAGTATGTGGTTCACATAGAGGATGAAGGGCTGAAGGTGGTGCGGTGGTGGATGTTGGCTGCTGGCACAGCAGAGAAATTGAAAGAGGGAGAGAGGGAAAGAGGGGGAGATAGAGAGAGAGAGAGTTACTTGGTGATTGTGGTTGGTTAACTCGTTGGGGGTATGAGGGTTGTCCATTACCCTACGTTCCTTTGGGGCATTTCTTTGAACAATTGATGGTGATTGACATGATCTCCACATTTCATGTACAAAGCTGCATACATTGAAACAACAAAATTGTAATACCAAAAAATAGTTTTCATCTTACCTTCTGAAAGAAAAAAAAATTTCATTTTAGGCTTTCTACTACGAAAAACATATTACTGTTTGTGCATTCACATCCTCCTCGCATCAATTTTACTATATACACACCAATGACGAAGACGAACATTCAAAGAAAAATCAGTTAGAACTCTGACATCAAGGTTTATTGTAACAAAAAGGCCTTCGTGATACACAAAAAGATTCAAAAAAGAAATACAAACCTGGGGCAATCAATCTTAATTAGGCTTGTGTGTCTGTGCTTGTTTCTGTGCTATTGTGTGTATGTGTGCAAAAATAGGTGGAGAGATAGAGGGAAGACATACATGGCCGAGAAGTATGAAGAGAGATAGAAAGGGCATCAATATGAATCAAAGCGGAGGAGTGTGTGGCTTCAACCCAATAAATTTTTTAGTAAAGCCAACACACAGATCAGACATTGATATAGGGAGAGATAAGAGATTTGGAGAGAGATGGCTTGGGCTTTTCAAAGTATGGAGGGAGAGACATTAGGGCATAAGTAGAAAGGGAATTCTGATTTGGAGAAATACATTAGGCATGATTTGGGGGATTCTGAGTTTGCTATGGAAAGGAGATCGCCGATAGAAGGCATGGGCACCGTGAGAGAGGTAGGTAAATTGAACGTGTATGTGAGTTTTGGGATTTTAGATTTGGACAGAAAAAATTAGAATATAGTTGTTAATTTGGTGCATCCGATCAAATTATGAAGCACGGACACTCTCGGACACGTGTCCGATACTATTTTATCCGTGTTTATAATTAAATGGTAATTTTTTAATAATTATTAATACTAAACATATTAAATTTATACTCCAAATATAATAATAAAAAAAGATGCATAAAAGTTTTAAAAAAGAGCAATTGAGAAAATGAGAACAATTATTTAAATTACATATTAGGTACATTGTCTAAAAAAAATTGATGATTATAATGGGAATGTTTTAGTCTAAAAATTCACACAAATTATTAGACATTAAGTTTTCTTATCATAAAATACTAATTTTTTTATGAATTGTATATCATTATCATTATATTTGTAATAAATTATATAATGTTATATGTAGAATTATATTTTTTTGTAGTGTGTCCCCAACGTGTTCATGTTCTACTTTTTTTAAAAATGTCATGTTAGCGTATCTGTGTCCATGCTTCTTAGAATAAAAAATTGTGAGATGAGGTTTTAATTGGAAAGCAGATTCTTGGGAGAGAGGGAGAAGGTATGTGAGACATGGACAGAGGGGAAAATGCGTGATAAGTAAACAAAATCGAAAATTTTTTTTTGAGTGTGAGAGAGAAATCAAATTCTTGGGAGAGAGGGAGATATCATATTCTGAGACGTGAGAGAAAGAAAGAGAGAGAGAGAGAGAGGGAGAGGGAGAAATCAGATTCTTAGGCGTGATTTAATGTATACAAAATGGAAAGCGCTATATAAGTGGGAAAAAATTTGCAAGGCTCATTGTGGTTCATCGGATCAATAAATTTGAGATGATTTGGGCTGTCTTATATGTATTTGTTTTGTCTCTGAAACATCGTCCATTAGATATATCTTTGTTTTATCTTGAAACGATCTGAGCCTCTTTTTGTCTCTAGAATTCAAAACTTCATTGTGTGTGTATATTCACATACATATCCTGCATGTAATCAACATTTTATTAAGCATACCTGACCTATGATGAAAATTTTCATATGATGCTTGCTAAGCAGGTTGCAGAAAAACGCTTTAGTTTGTGTGCTCAAAAGGTGCCTGGAAAATACTTCAACACTCTCTAATAATCTGATTTTTTTTTCCACATCATGAAGTTGGGTCCAAAAATGGGGATTTCAGTTTCTCCATCATTCGACAGAGTGGATGAATGGAAATTAGCCCCAGCGATTGGAAACATATTTATATTCTAAATCTGTTTTGGAAATTAGCTGTCGGTACCATCCTCGTATTCTAAACATGATTCAAACTATCGGCTTACACTGATGCGACTCGGCACTTTCGGTTCCACCATCAATACACGTTCATTTAGACCACTAGTCTCACGCAACTAATGCTTGCCTAGGAGACATCTTGGATGACTTGGCTAAGTCATCACGATGCCGCAATATCATTCAGTAACGCCATGACCAATACTGGGACCTTCAACCATGATAGTAATTGGCCCGGGGTTGTGTTTTGGTGGAAATAACGTTGCGAGAGACATTGAATATTGCGGTTTCTTTTGTCTAAAACAAGTAAGCTTCTATAGAAGGTGTGGATAAGTGAAAAACTATGTAGAGTTGGAGTTGGTATGACTTATTTATATACCTTCATTGCTGTTGCTTACTCCATAGGATTGATGCTTCTTATTCTTATGGGGCTTGACATGGTATGCACAAATAATTCCCCATTATGACTACTGTTTGTTTGTGATCTTTGATATTTGTTAATTGAGATTCTCACAATTAACCTTCTGGAAAAAAATGAAGAGGAGATTTTCACAATTAAATTAACATATCTTTCTTCTGGCTTGCCTTATGGAAGTTTTGAAGACAAATTTCTTCAAGGTGCAGCCAAGAAAAGATTCATTTCTTGTGCTGACACACACTTCCTTTGCACCTATACCTGTCTTTCTCATGTAACTCCATGCAGTAACAAACTTAAGAGGGAAAAGCAGGATGCATTATTATTTTGACTATGAATGGAAGTCAACCATTTTAAGTGCTTGTTTTCTTTGAAGTTGACGTAACTTCATATCTACTGCATCTGGGATAGAATTATGCCTGTTATTGTGGAGAATACTACTGTAGTACCAAGGCCATTGAAGGAACACCAAACTGAAACAAGAACAGCAAATGAGTAGTGCAAAAACACTCGGAATTAGTGACTAAATGGGCAAAACAAAATACAAATTTGGCAAACAATTATGTGCACTCCGATTCACTGAAAAGGATCAAGATTAACTTTATAGACACCTAAGAACATGTTAGGTAGGTTGATTACTAACAACCAGCCTCCTTTTACACCGTCTGTATCAGTTGTATCCGAACCGAAATCTGTCTGTTCTGTCAACAGATTTCTAAGTGCATGGCTTTCATTTTCCATGAACAATAGATACCAGAAAAGTTTCCATGATAATTTCACCAGTTACTGTCGTTTTATCCTGTTCTTTTGCAATTGTAGATTTTAAACCCTTCTGCTTTACTCCTCTTTATCTCCTTTTTATTGATGGTAAGAATTTCCTCCATGCTACTTCATGCAGTGTTGCTTATTACTTTGCAGGAAGGTGTCCAACAGCTTGTGTTAGGTCTGTACATCATTAGGGGAGACAACATGTATGGTGAATTATTTAATTTTTTTTCATTATCAGAATGCTATTTAAGTACATTTTGCTGCATTTTCCCAAAAATATTATTGTTGCATGATCAAATTTTTGTTTTTCCCTTTCTCTTGTACAGAAGCATTGTTGGGGAACTAGACGAAGAGTTGGATGCAAACCTGGATTTGTCCAAACTCAGAGCTCACCCTCTAAAGCCTGTGATCCATTGAAGAGCAAAATAGTAGGATCTGTGTAATGGTTGATGTTATAGGCAAAGACTCTACTTGAATTTGACTTTATAAGTATTATGATTAAACATTATACCTGATCCTATGGGACTGGAATTTGTGATGCTCTGCTTATAGATATATCTACTGTTTTAAGGTAAATCTGGATGCCTTGTTCCAAATTCATGCCTGCTTAGATCCATTTGATCTCTCCACTCTAATTATGTGTTAAACAAATTTAGGAAGACATAACAGAGAAACAAAATTCTGGATTAACAAGCAGAATTAGGTGCATTATTTGAATGTCTAATGTTTGGTGCATGTTTATTGAGCTTGAAATAGGAATGCTTGGTCTTGAATTTGGTTTCTTTTTTCATTTCTGACTAGTTTAGGTGGATGAGCATCGGAAAGAAAGAGTGTGTGTGGAGGGAAAGGGTGGGAACTGGTGAGGCTTTTAGCATTTTATGGGGCCATTATGAAAGAGTTCCGAGTGTTTAGGAAGTGCTTCAATTTCATATTGATTATTGGTTACCTTACATTACAAAAAAAGGGAAATTTGTGGGATCTCAAATGAGCATGGATCATTGGATGAGTGGGATCTGTTAACTTTTATAACATGACTCACTTATCTAATGATCTCAATTGATTTGAGATGCTATTTCGGGTCTTTAGCATTGCTAGCCAAAAAAATAGGGAAAAGCTACACACGTAAGTCGATCTGAGTTTGGGGGGCGGTGCGCATTTAAAAAATTAGGATGTAGTTGTTAATAGTTTAGCTTTTACATAGCGTCATGCTAAGTTCACTATTAGGTGCAATTCGGGCAGGTTGGAGAATTAATTATGGCCCACCTCAAGTTATAAAATTTTTAATTCTAACCCAAGTTGAAGCCGACTTTCAATATGAGATATTCAACCCAAGCATTTTCCAAGTTGATTTCGGGATCAACTCAGGGTTCGTTATTTAGGTTAAATTTAAGGCATGACAAAATTGTTTGATCAACTTAAATTCAAGTAAAACCTAAAATACACTTAAATTTTGTGTATATATTTATTTATTTTAATTTTGGGTTGAGCTCGGTTTTAATAATTCAGGATGGATTCAGGTTGAATCCGTAAACCCGAAGTCTTAACCCGAATATAATTTGAGTTTGGGTTTTTCAACCCCGATTTTAAAATTTTTAACCTAAACTTTACTTTTTTTCGAGTTGAGTTCAGGTTAGCTCTTCCAAGTTGCACCCCTACTATCAGGATCTTTAAGTTGTATGAATTATAAGGCTCTCCGTGCCTGCCCTACTTAATTCTTCCATTTTGTTCTGTTGTAGATTGTGTTTGGATGAAATTGAAGAAATTTGAATAGAATTATTTTACAGTTATTCCCAGTTCTGGTGAGTAACATGAACATTTGTTTAGATAATCTTTTGCTACTAATGTTGATAGGCATCACGTCCAAAGTTTTAATGTTTGTAAAGGAATAAATTTTGAACATAAATAAAAGTCCATTCCCTCTTGTTTCGGGACTCACTTAAGTTTGTTTTAATCTTGCGAAATTGTAACGTAGACAAAACGTGTTCCGAGAGGAGAGTTTTCAGGGGAAGAGACTCTTTTTCTTTCATTGGTGGTCTTTTGAGTGCCTATTTCTTAGTTAGGTCGGGGTTGTTAGGTTTATGATTATCAAATTTATACTCTAACACTGGAGTAAGGCACCTCTTTTTCACCCATCGATGTTGCTGCTTGTGGTTTATCACATCATTATGAGTGAAATGTACTGGACGCATTCCATGGAACAATTTCTTCCTCCTGTTCCGGAGACTTTGGGATCCGATCATGGGTCCAATTGGATCTACGTGTCATCTCTTTAGTGATCAAATCCATTGATGACGTGATGGACCTGTCTGTGAAATTGCTTCTCCATCGTCCCAGCCAAACGTCTGGATCAATAAACAGAGTGCCCCAAACAAGAAGATATGAACAACAAAGTTTGCTATGTAAAATGTAAATCTCGAAAGAGTTGAGTTGAGTTTGTTCATCAATGTTAATGACCCGTACCCGTTCCTCAAGAAAATATGAGTACATAAATCATATATTATTCAAATACAATAGTGTGTATAAACATATCACCATCAAATGGAGGGGAAAACCAACCTATGATCCTCCACTTCTCTATATGAAACCAACAAAAAAATGAAAATGAAGATCATAAGAGACCAAAAAAAATAACTCTGAGGCTCTGCATGGAAAATGGAATAAATTAGAGCCTAAACCTGAACTTGCAGCTACTATCTTTGATCCTAATGGCATTATCAGCAGTCAAGCTATCCACCACCACCCTGCACCTCACCTGGGGCTTCCACTTCATCAACTTCAACTTGCCAAGTTTGATCCTCACCGGCACTTTCGCCCTAACATTCAAAGGAATACTTCCGGTCTGTTGTTGCGCCTGCAGCGATTGCAACAGACCGTTTGCGTTCTGTGTTTGTCCTGTCAAATTCAGGTTGAGCAAGGTCGTGTTCCGGTGACCTTGGTAAAATTTTGGTAGCGAACCTTCACATAGTTTCGTGCCCGTATACCAAACGCTCAATTCGCTACCATTTTCGTAGTATATACCAATCCTTTTGTTTGAGTTTCTGGCAGTGACGTTAACATTGAAAGTAGCAGATAAGCTCATGTCATTGTTGAGATTGAACTGTGTAATTCTCATGCTGTCAATTGAGTACTTTGGTATTTTTGGCTGGAAAACAAGGAATACTATTGCAGCCAATATGCCAAGGACAATGATTTGAAGCAGGAGGAGGCATACTGTCCAGCACAAGCACCTGCAAAAACAGCTTCTCTTCTTCTTTGGTGGTTTTGATTGTGTCATTGGGATGGTACGGCGAAACCGCGGGTAGTGCTCGACGGGCTCGCCTTTGTCAGATCTCGAAGCATCTTGAGACACCAGGGGAGCTGTTGATTTCGGTGGCGCCTCGAGGTCCACCACCGGATGGATTTTCTGATGATCTGCCATAGATTGAAAGTCTAAGTATCACTGATAAAACTGCGAAGTTATGCAATAACAGCAATGGTAAGGCTCCCCTTTTTTATCCTTTCTGGATGCCTAAACTTGGGTCATATATAGACGCCCCAGAACAGATATTGTTTGTTATGAAAGCATTGTTCTATGTCATAGAGATGGATAGCTTGGAGCTACCTATTTTTGACTTTAAGAGGTTGAAAAAATCATTTCCAACGAAGTTTTCAATAGCCTCAATGCACATGTGGGAGCTTTCATACCTTCAAAGCCAAATTTTGACGCGTGAGCATGAGCTCTGCATTATTGGATAAGAGACTTGAAGGGAAAAAGAAATCAAAACCTTTGAATTTTAAAAGCCATAAAATTAATTAATAAATCAAGATTTTTCTACAACACGCTCCTTATGATACCATTTTCAGACTTGTTCCGTCGCAACTATTGAATAAGTAATTAATTTTAATAATTATTGAGACCCACAATTAAATTTGACAGTGATGTTAAAAGTTAACAAATGCTATCAATTTTTTTTTGTTCAAATAATATTGCTCTGTGTATAAATTATTATTTTTTTGTCTGATATGTATAAATGATTGGAAAATGATTAATAGACTTAAAAAATTGATATAAAAATTTAAGGGTTAATTGCACTGGAGGTCCCTAATGTATGAAATTTTTCTCATTTTAGTCTACAATGTTTCAATTGCATCATTTTGATCCCTAAAATATTGAATATGTTTGTATATGGTCCCTTAAGCAGACTGTGTCCAGATTGCTAATGATTTTTTATCATAAACTTATCACATGATACTTAAATGTGGACAATAAAATAATTTGGATACCTCTTAACCAAATTTTTACTCAATTTTTGGTTAAATACTTACCCAAATTTTATAATTTTGATCATGATTTATCCAAATTTTAGTCAAAAGCTACCTATATTACACATTTTTTTGTCAAGAGTTACCTAAATTTTGTTTAAGAGTTATTAAAATTATTTTTTGTCCATATTTAGCTATTACATGACAAGTCTATAATAAAAATTTGCTAGCAATTTGGACGTTGTCTGCTTAAAGGATCATATAGAAACATATTCAATACTTTAGGCACTAAAATGATGCAATTGAAACATTAGGGACCAAAATGAGACAAACCTCATACTTTGGGAGCCCTCTAGTACAATTAACCCAAAATTTAATTTGATGAATTATCATCATTTAATAGATAAGGTGTCTCATAAATACTGAGACTTGCAGTTAAATTAATGATAAATATAATAGTCACATCATCAAATAAAAATTTTAAATTAATTTTTTAAATTTGTGTAACATTTGTGCATATGGTTGATTAAAGTTTCAAATTGCTTACAGTCCAAGGAGTTTCATTTGCCTGTTCAAAAAAATACAAGGAGTTTCATTTGCCTTTTCAAAAAAATAAAAGGAGTTTCATTTGTAGACATTGTCCGAATTTTAGGCTAAAAAAAATCAATATTAAGGTGACTTTATGTGTACACTTGTAGATAATCTTAAATAGTTTGATGTTTTCAAGAAAGGAAAATGACCAAATAGATCTAGAAGATGTGTCAATTTTATTTTTTAATAAATTGAGAATAGTTCTAACCACGCATTTTTTAAATAAGTACATACACTTGAAGAAAAAGTATAATTACTCGTAAATCACATATATCACATCAACGAATGCATCTTTTATATGACTCGAATTTAAATTTTTAGTACTTCACTATAGTACCTAAAAAAAAGCCGGTACCATACCGTCAAATTTTATTATTTTAATGAATATTTTTATAATTTGTGTGAGATATTTTACTCCTCTTTATCTCCTTTATATTGATGGTAAGAAGTTCCTACTTCATGCAGTGTTGCTTACTACTTTGCAGGAAGCTGTCCAGCAGCTTGTTTTAGGTCTGTACATCATTAGGGGAGACAACATGTATGGTGAATTGTTTAATTTGTTTTCATTATCAGAATGCTATTTAAGTACATTTTGCTGCATTTTCCCAAAAATATTTTTGTACAGAAGCATTGTTGGGGAACTAGACGAAGAGTTGGATGCAAACCTGGATTTGTCCAAACTCAGAGCTCACCCTCTAAAGCCTGTGATACATTGAAGAGCAAAATAGTAGGATCTGTGTAGTGGTTGATGTTATAGGCAAATACTCTACTTGAATTTGACTTTATGAGTATTATGATTAAACATTATACATGATCCTATGGGACTGGAATTTGTGATGCTCTGCTTATAGATATATCTACTGTTTTAAGGTAAATCTGGATACTGACCAAAAAAAAAAGAAGGTAAATCTGGATGCCTTGTTCCAAATTCATGCTTGCTTAGATCCATTTTATCTCTCCACTCTAATTTTGTGTTAAACAAATTTTGGAAGACATGACAGAGAAACAAAATTATGGATTAACAGGCAGAATTAGGTGCATTATTAGTATGTCTAATGTTTGGTGCATGTTTATTGAGCTTGAAATAGGAATGCTTGGTCTTGAATTTGGTTTCTTTTTTCATTTCTGACTAGTTTAGGTGGATGAGCATCGAAAAGAAAGGGTGTGTGTGGAGGGAAAGGGTGGGAACTGGTGAGGCTTTTAGCATTTTATGGAGCCATTACGAAAGAATTCCAAGTGTTTAGGAAGTGCTTCAATTTCATACTGATTACTGGTTACCTTACACTACAAAAAAAGGTAAATATGTGGGATCCCAAATGAGCATAGACCATTGGATGGGGTTGCAACTTGGGTAGGCCTACCCGAGCTCAACCCAAAAAAAAAACAGGGCTTGAGTTATAATTTTTAATACTTTAGTTAGGCCAGGGCAAAAAAACTTCAATCTGAATTGAATTTGAGCAAGCTTCGGGTTGTCGGATTCAACCCGATTTAAATAAAATATATTAATATATTTAACTCAAATTAGTATTTATCTTCACTCTTTAGAGTCCAGACTTTCACTTCACTTCAAGTCTTCACTCCTGTACCTCCATCACTCTCAGATCCCTCTCTCACTCATCACTCCTCCCACTCTCAGATTCTTCTCTCAATCTTTACTTGTCTGAGTCGTCTTAGTCTCTCAGCCTCCCTCTCTCACTCCCTCTCTCTTCATCTGCGTCTCGCCCTTCATCTCAGATCAGTTGAAAAGTTAGATCTACACTTAAAAAAATCAAATCTACACTTCAAAAAAAAATCTATCTGAATTAAGTAACCAAAGTCCAAATTAAATAACTCGAATTCAATCCGAGCCCGCCTGAATTAAACTCAGGGAATACTCGGGTTGATTACCTTGGCTTAAGGTAGGATTAGGGTTAAGGTTGAAAATTATATACCTGAGATTAGGCTAGGATGGACCTCTCAACCTGCCCAAGTTGCACCGCTACCATTGGATGAGTGAAATCCGTTAACTTTTATAACAGGACACACGTATCTAATGGTCCCAATTAATTTAGGATGCTATTTCGGGTCTTTAGCATTTCTAACAAAAAAATAGAGGAAAACAACACGCGCAGGCCGACCTGGATTTGGGGGATGGTGCACGTTTAAAAAATTAGAATGTAGTTGTTAATAGTGTAACTTTTACATAGCGTCATGCTTAGTTCACCACCAGGTGCAATTCAGGCAGGTTGGAGAATTAATTATGGCCCACCTCAAGTTATAAATTTTTTTAATCTAATCTAATTTGAAGCCCGACTTTCAACCCTAGATATCCAACCTGAGTATTTTCCAAGTTGATTTTGGGATTGACTCGGGTTAAATAAATTGAGCTCGTGATGTGGGTTCATTATTTAGGTTCAATTTCGGGCATGACAAAATTGTTTGATCAACTTAAATTCAAAATAAATTCAAGTAAAACTAAAATACACTTAAATTTTGTGTATATATTTATTTATTTTAATTTCGGGTTGAGCTCGATTTTAATAATTCAGGGTGAGTTCAGGTTGAATCTTTAAACCCGCAGTCTTAACTCGGATATAATTTGAGTTTTGGTTTTTTAACCCAAGTTTTAAAATTTCCAACCCAAACTTTACTGTTTTTTCGAGTTGGGTTCGAGTTAGCACTTTCCAGTTACACCCCCTACTACCAGGACCTTTAAGCTGTATGAATTATAAGGCTCTCTGTGCCTTCCCTACTTAATTCTTCCATTTGTTCTGTTGTAGATTGTGTTTGGATGAAATTGAAGAAATTTGAATAGAATTATTTAACAATTATTCTCAGTTCTAGTAATACTACTCATGAACATTTGTTTAGATAATCTTTTACTACTAATGTTGATAGGCATCATGTCCAAAGTTTCAATGTTTTCAGTGCAAAAGTAAAGGAATAAATTTTGAACATAAATGAAAGAGGTAATGCTATTGGAACCTAATTTTTGGACCTAAATAAGTGACCTGACTATGTGGTAATTGAGGTGTCCTTACCAACTCAGCAACTTAAGCCACCTAATTTCTTTAAAAAAAACTTAAACAATCAGCGACTTAGCCCTCTTTAAACGTTCTCTCTTCCTGAACCAGTACAAAGAACGACAAGCTTCTTCACTGGAAAAACCAACCAGAAATTGACACCAGCCACAATCAGTAAACCATCAACGCTAGTGTTCTTCCTCCTCGCCTTCATCTTCGTTGGTGTTCTTCCCTTTTCAAGCCTAGTCGTTCTCTTCGTCAGAGTGCCTGCCCATTGTCCAGCACCATATCAACAGCCCTATGAATTATGGATGAATTTTGTTTTTGAACTGGTTTGTTGATGAAAATGGGGACCGTGGTTTGTGTGCTTGAAATTGAGTATTTTTGGAGGAAAGGTCTGTGTAGGAGTCTCTTGCTTACAAACTGTTCGACAAATTGTCTATGTAGGACTCTGCTGTTTTGGACATTATAAAATCTATTGTAAATTATTTTAGAATTGATGGGTTGCTGTTTGGGAAGAAAACCGTTGTAAATTCTTATAATTGATGGAGAGTATATGTATTATCATTGTGTGGAACAATTGAGTTCTTATACCAAAAAATAATGGTTGAATCAATGTACTGCTCCTCTTAATCTGTAGTCTGCCTATGTATATTTCTTACCTACTTCACCCTACTGCATAATATCGAGTATACTTCACTCTATTGCATAATATCGAGTAGAAATGAGGTACCAATTAACCTTAACTCATAGTAATGGTGTAAATATTTTAATGAACGATAGAATAAATGGAATTTTCTTTATTACTAGTATCCAACCCATTAACAATAGCAATGAATGTACTTTTGCTCAAATTTAGTATGTTAAAATAGTTCAAAAGATGAATGAGGACTTCTTTAACTTTGTTTGGCATACTGGAAAATGAGATGTTTGAACATAGAGGTAGTTGGCAGTAGTGTGAAGGGTTAGACAAAGATTTGTAAGTAGCACCAAATGTTACATGTGATTTTCTGAAAAGCTGTGGAAGGCTATTGACGTGACTCAGTGAGTGGCTTGTATTTTTCAGAGGATTTATACCAGACAAAGTCGAACAATGCAAATGAAATTTACACTAACTGAACTGCAAATGAAACCCAGCTGCCCCCTTCTCACCAATGGTGTTAGTAGAGCAGTACTCATTCAAGAATGTATGCACCTCACCATCATGGCAACCACTACATGACCGCCACCACCACCATACACCCCCAGTCCAGAACACCATCATTACTATCCAACCTAAAACACCAAACAAGGAGCCCCAATCAAGCCCCAATTAAACGCCCAATAAAAAAAATTAACTCCAATCAAACATCACCTAAATCAGACATGGGTTGATGGAGAAAATGGAGGCTGCCATCAGAATGAATGCAACAAATTTGTTGTTTTAAAAAATTCAAATTGATATTGTTGTTTTAGATCTGAAATGAAAACTTGCAGCTTTTTAAATTCCTAAGTGATCAGCTGATAGAAGATAGGCCAGTGAAATAGTAGGTCAGCTGAATTGGAAGAGTTGGGGCAGTGCAGCAAACCCTTTGCACTTGATTTAAGGCAGCTGAATTGGGACACCCCAAAATCTGGGGGTCTTTTGTTACCCGTTGATAACTCATCAACCCGCGGAAACACCCGTGGATTTCACTTAATCCGACACCATCTAATAGCTTCTTTTAACCGGGATTATAACCCATAAAAGTAATCCGGGTTCAATTATTCATTGGATCCAACTTAGGTCCAATATACCTTGAATTATACCTCATTAGGGTACATTTACATCATTAGAGGGAAAGAAAACATAGGTAAAAAATATGGAAAAACACATTTAAAAGTTGAAAATTTGGGAAAGTGTACTGGTACTATGTACCGGTACGGTTCAGTATCGATACTGCATACCGGTACTGGCTGTCCAGTTTTGCCTTTTTCGACCATTTTTTATTTCAAACTCATCCCAAACCACACCAAAATCATCTCATACATGATTAACAACGTTTCCAACATAAAACTTGTTACCTACAAGTTCTATTACATTCATTCACATGAATTTATATGTTAAAAACATCACTTTCAAAATGTTTTACAAAATATGGTTTTAAAGGCCACATGTCTGTTAAAACTTTATTTGATCAAAGAGACCAATTAAACCTTAATTCCAAGATCTAGAACAATCATGATTTTCACATGTCAATTATGCAGAATTAAAGACATCATAATCAACATACATGTAGCCATAATCGCAAACCTTGAATTATTTGAACAAGAATTGAATCATCCTTCGGTGTAGTCCAGAAATCGGTTTCTCTCTCCTAACCTTGTTCTTATGATACACAACTCGATGGGACATGTGTATATTTATAGGTAGAGAGAGAACCGGTTCTCAAGTTTAACATAAACTCTAATTCCCATCAAAGAAGGACAACAGGAAACCACTTCTTCTTATTGATCAATCAAAAATCATTAGTTATACCGGTTAGATTAGGATTGATAACCTTATCATTATCTAACTCAAATTAATTTCCTGATAATAATCAGTAAAATCACATGTGTCAATTCATATGGGTCACATTAATTCTTACATTCTCCCACTTGACTCATACGATTATCTTACAATTGGATCTAGCAAGGTTTACATAAGAGCGCAATAAATCTAATCAATCACTATCTTAATTTGGTTATCATAATATCATAATTAAACAACTCACTAATGCGAGTCATGGCGGTTGTACATCATTAACGCGATATAGTCCCTTCCATGTACCACAACACTAGCAACCTGTCTAACGTGATCTATAAATTGAGAAGTTTATATAATAAGGTCCAACAATAATGCCTTGTGCCGAAAGTTATTCTTGTTATCATTCAATCAATCTCATACATGTACTTACATTGAAAAACAAGAAATATCGTAAATAGTTCGAATAAGAACTAAAAGTGTCAAATAAATAATTATTATGCAAGATCCACAACATTAAGTGAACAACCATCATGAGCTACGATCAAGACTCATTATATTAGCATCTTTAAATGTCTTTAGTAGCACTTTCTTTAATGGATTTGCAATCACGAGTTTCATGCTATTATGCTCTATAGACATTTAGTAAAAAGCACATATGCAAAATCATCATGATAAGTTATCAACAACTTGACCATAAAGTCGACAATTTCAAGTCCTGGGATAAAATTTCGCAACAATAACTTATAAATTGTAGCCTCAAAGCAAGCCACAAATTTAACTTCCATAATTGTCAATCACTACTAAAAGGTTATTCTTAAATGTGAGCATATAATCGTTCATACCTTGTAAATATCTTGTAAGATCGAGATGATCCATTTCAAGATCGGTTTGATATTTACATAATATATCAGCTGCAAGAATAATATCTGATATTATACACGTAAATGCATACATAAAACATCATGCAACAGAAACATAAGAAATTCATTACATTCTTTGACATTACATACTGATGAACTTATCCCTTTTACTTAAATTGGAGTAACATTAGCATAATAGTTCTCCACATTAAGTCTCTCTAAAATTCTTTTTTATTGAAACAACCAAAATAATTTACGAGATCGATCCTGAGATATTTAAATTTCAATCTCATAAGTTGTCTCACTATATCTTTCATTTAATATTTATAGAGAGAGAACCTTGATTTCATGTAATAATCTAAAATTATTACTGACAAATAATACAACAACATCAATATGTAGAGTTAAAAAAATTTACTGCCACTAATCTTAAGATACATATACACCAATAATGGTGCTTTCATTAATACTAAAAGAAGTAATGGAGTCATTGAACTTAAAATACCATGGTGAAAAAACTTCTTTATATCTACATATTAACCTATTAAGTTTACAAGTCAAGAGTTACTTTAATTCTCTTATTGAGAACCCTTTAGGTTAAGCTTTATAGTTTCACATTCATATGGTATAATTCTAAATCATAATGAGTTATCAATGTCATAATAATTCGTAGTGAGTCCCTCTTAGACATATTATAGAAAGTCTCTATATAATCAATATCTCATTTATTAGTGAAACCATTGGCCATAAGTTTGACTTCATATCTAATAAGATTTCAAACTTCATTCTGGTTTTTTAATTTCAATTAATCATTCATGACATCTATCCAATTAGCAAAGTCATCACTTTTTATGGATTGTAAAAACAAAATCAGATCTTTACCTATCCGTAAATCAAAATCAAATTCTTGTAGATATATTACGTAATCATTCGGAATAACTTATCTTATTTCTATTAGAGATCATCTTAATGCTACTCATGTGATATTTTTCTACTTTCGATTTATTGGTGACAACCTCAAATAGAGTGATTAATCATTAATTTGTTGTTCAATACTGTCAAATCATTCAACAATTATAGGAACAACAACATCATTACAAGTTATGGGTATTAGGACTTCTACCTTTCTTTAATAACCACTTTCTATAATTTATCACTTCCACTGATTTCACCATTCTTAATAAATCTGACATTATCAATACATATAATTCTCATACTATAAGTAGGATAGTAAAATATATACCCTTTCGAATTTTTTTTTTGTGTAAACGATAAAGTTACTATTAATCGTTCTAAAATCCAATATCTTTTCAGATGTCTCAAACTCCAAGAGCATTCATTTACAAAATAAGAGTAATGAGAAATACGTAATATACTCCTAAGCATTTCTACTATGTTGTTATTATGACTGTTAATTATGTCATTATGCTACCACGTACTAGACATTGTGTGTTAAGTAGAAATATCATACTTTTCAAGAAGTTTAACAAATAGATAAAGTCATTATCTTTAACCATCATACCTTCCCTAATATTTACCACTTATCCGATCTGATGACGTTCACTTTTCTATATACATATATTTCAACATTAATAATATGTACCTTAATGACATTCTCTACTTGAAATTTTTACGTAATATATTGAGATAACGATAATGTGAAAAATCATCCATAAACATGATAACAAATTCTTTATGTGTCTGTATAGATAAGTTTAAAGAAGTTTACACTTCTATAATCCTTCTTGATGTGTTTGATTCATTTTCCTTAATAGAACCTATATGCACTAAATCAATAAAATTCTAGATTGAAAATAATATCATATTAGATTAGTGTCTTCAACCTTTCTCTAATTATGTGACCTAGTCATTTATGTCAAAATTTTTTATTTATCGGACTACAATATGTTCTAAACATTATGATATAAGGTTAGAAGAGATTCGAAAATGGGTCATCAAAATTTAATTTGTACAAACTATTATGAAGAATACCATAATGCTAAAAGAAGTATTCTTAAACAAACTAACATTTTATTATCATATTTGATTAGAAATATGATAATAATTTTCATGAAGTTTAGATAAGAAAATCAAACTTCAAAATAATAGGAACATAAACTATTATATAAATTATGATTGATATCTAAAAACAAACAAAAAGTCCCAACCATCTTCAGAATAACTCTGCCCATGACCCGACTCACCCAGAAAGGAGAAAATTTTGAGTGGACTAAAGAATGTGAACATGCATTTAATGTCTTAAAGGAGAAGTTGACCACGACATTTGTCCTTACTATACCTGAAAGTGGTATCGGATATGATGTTTATACAGATACATCATTACAAGGATTTGGATATGTACTAATGCAAAATCACAAGGTGGTGGCTTATGGATCAAGACAACTAAAAGTTCATGAACGAAACATTCCACCCATGATTTGGAACTCGTGGTTGTTGTCTTTGCCCTAAAGTTATGACGTTGTTATCTATATGGGGAAAAATTTCAGATTTGCTTGGATCACAAAAGTCTCAAATATATATTCACTCAAAAAGACTTGAATCTCTGACAACGACGTTGGATAGAGTATCTTGAGGATTACGACTTCACACTTCAATACCATCCGGGGAAAGCTAACGTGGTTGCTGATACGTTAATCAGAAAATCCCGAAGTGCAGTAATCAACGTGATGAAGGACAAATGACAATTGATGAAGGCACTAGAAGACTATGACATCTGGATGGGTGAAACAGAATGTCAACCACGTCTGTTTAATCTCGTTGCTCAACCTGTCCTCCGACAAAAAGTTGTTGAATTGCAACATTCATATTCCTACCTACAATCCATCCGCGCCCAACTGGAAGAGGGTAACACTCTTGAAAATTGGGGGTTGCAAAAGGTGGAATTATTATATCAAGGAAGGTTGTGTGTACCCGATAATGCTCATTTGAAAGAAGAGATACTCAGAGAATGTCATCGTTCTAAGTTTTCCATACATCCTGGCAGCACAAAAATGTATCAAGATATGAAGCGTCAATACTAGTGGAAAGGTATGAAGCAGTACGTGGCTAAATTTACAGCTCGGTGTTCTATATGTCAACAAGTAAAGGTAGAGCATCAGAAACCTGATGGGTTGTTACAATCCTTACCTATCCCAGAATGGAAATGGAACCATATCACTATGGATTTTGTGATTGGATTACCGAAAACTACAAATGAATACACTGCAATATGAGTTATAGTGGATCGACTCACCAAATCAGCCCATTTCTTAGCCATGAAGAATACTGACACTCTTGTCACGTTAAGTCAACTTTACATACAGGAGATTGTGAGATTACATGGGATACCTTTATCAATCGTGTCAGATCGAGATACTTGTTTTGTAGCTCAATTTTGGCAAAATTTACAAAAAGCCATGGGAACTGAGTTGCATTTCAGTACTGCTTACCATCCTCAAACAAATGGGCAATTTGAAAGGGCGATCGAAATATTGGAAGATATGTTTCAAGCTTGTGCTTTAGATTTTAAGGGCAGTTGAAATGAACATCTTCCACTAGTGAAATTTGTTTACAGCAACAGCTATCAAAGCAGTATTGGCATGGCCCCGTATGAGGCTTTATACGGACGACCTTGCAGATCTCCTTTATGTTAGGCCGAAGCTGGTGAAAACATTTTATTTGGTCCAGAAATTTTCCGAGAAACCACTAAGAAGATTCAAGAAGTACGAAATTGACTACGCACGACTCAAAGTAGACAAAAGAGCTATGCAGATCAAAGGAGGAGACCCTTAGAATTTCAAGAAGGTGATTATGTATTCTTGAAGGTATCCCCTAGGAAAGGAATATCTAGATTTGAGAAAAATGGTAAATTGACTCCCAGATACATTGGACCCTTCGAGGTTACACAACGCGTGGGAAATGTAGCTTATCAGCTGTCCTTACTAGCTTAATTATCAGGAATACATGATGTGTTTCATGTATCCATATTAAGGAAATGTGAACCATATGCATCTCACGTAATCGACTGGAAGAATGTTCAAATTCAAGAAAATGGAACGTACGAAGAACAACATGTGCAAATTCTCGACACCAAGGAGTAGGTATTACGTAACAAGGTCATACCACTCGTAAAAGTGTTATGGTAACATCACGGTATTGAGGGAGCTACGTGGGAACTAGAAGCATAGATGCCTGTAAGATATCCCCATTTTTTTAACTCTCAAGGTTAGTATCGAATTTCGAGGACGAAATTCTTTTAAGGGGGAGATTGTGACGACTTATATATTAATTAGCCATTGACACGGGAATTAGGTCATTGATTATGATTCTATATAATTAAATTTTATGTTTTTTAATTAATAATTTTTTTGAGTGAAAACGAGTAGAATGACTATAATTTAGGTCAAATATTGTGATCATAATAAAAGAATATATTCATATCTATATAAAGATATTTGTACTGTGCTAGATCTTTACACTATGCTAGATCATTACAAGCTTTAGAAAACGTGCATAAAGAAACAAAATGGAAATAATCACTAACACGTTAATCTCAATTATGATACTATATAATTGAGATTTATTTTAAATATATATTATATAATATTTATATGAGCAAATGGACCCCAAATATAGACTATTCGAATAAAAATAAGACAAAAGATTAGACTATATGTCAAATTCCGTATCATATAAATATCTATATATATAATGTATATGTCATAACAACATGTTGGAAAAAAAAAGGACTAGTGTCCTGTTAAATATCCTGTTGAAGATATTTTGGATTTGCAAAAAAAAAAATCAAAAGGAATAGACAACATTTGAAAACGTAAGGAAAGGAAAAAAAAAAGAGAGAGAGAGAAAGAATGCTGAAGCATGACCATTGTCCAAGTAATGGCATCAGCCATGACATAAGAGAGTAAGAACTTTGGCTATAAATAGCCAAGTTCAGACCCTTTGTTCGGCACAGAAGAGGAAGAGAAAGGAAGGGAAAGAAAGCGAGGAAGAGAGACAGAAGGAGAGAGGAAGAAAGAAGGGAGAGAGAGAAGAAAGAAAAGGGGTCAATTTTTTTTGTTGACCGCTTTGAGTAAAAAATTTCTTTTGGTAAGATTTTTTTTAGTTATTGTTTAGTCTATAGATTTGAGTTACTTAAAGTTGATCCTTATCAAATATTTTGGATCAAATTTAAGTATTATTATTTTTTGATAGTTATTCCATAAATTATTTTAGCTTAACTAAGCTCTTATTATCTATTGTTATTCTAAAATATTATTTCGATTATTTTGTTACAGTACGCGGTATCAAGTAGAGGTCAAGGTAGAGGTAGGGTTTCTTTTATTTTTTACTATCATTGATGCATTTCATGCATATTTGGGGGCTTCATATTAAACCTATTTTTTTTAGATTATTATATTATTTTAATCATGGGATCATACTGGGGTTTATTACCTAAAATGTGATCATGCATATGTTGTACCTTTAAGTATATCGAGACTCTAATTATCTTATGAAACCACGTTGCATAATAAATATTATTATTATTATTATTTAATGTTTAACTTGTTGTGGGGTTTGACTACGATATGACTTTATTTTATAATTTTGATGAAATTACTATGAATGCACATAATTGAGGGCAAGGGGTCAGTAGATGCGTGATCCTTGCGAGGATTCACAGGATTCCTACTAGTCCTAGGGCTCACTAATTAGTAATATCGGTTGCCGTGGTAGCCTGTGTGGCACTACATAATTCTCGGTATTGATGTTTTCAGAAAAGCAAGAAGGGCATTGGGCTCCCTAGGGTGCAAGACCCCAAAGTTTTCTCCGAAAGTGGTTCATGCGTCGACTAAAAAATTGACGGATTGATATGATCGATATGTGCTGAAATTTATTTATTTACTTGAGTTATTACTTTACCCTATTCTTGTGATTATCTGTTATTTATTTATATTATGCATTATTTTAAAACTTTGGTAGTCATTGATAAACGTTATCCTACTAAGCTGGTGAGCTCATCCCTATCTAACATTTTTCAAAGATATGAAGTCGGGCAGGAGGATAAGCTGAAAGGACTACGGATAAACTCTGCTATTATTATTTCATTTTATGTTGTATCCAGAATATTGAGATGGTTATATAAATATTATGTACTCGTACGCGGAATACAATAATATGAGAAAGGTTATCGTAAATTTGGTGTGAATTTATTAATTTTTTTATCACGTCTAGATTTTTTTTAAAAGAAAATAAAATTTTTGGGTCATGACAGATTACTAACCATGAAATGATTTCCAATACCTCTTTGAGTGACCCCCCATAGAAATGTCATATTGTTCTATCGCAAAAAAATAGTAGATAATACAACAACAAAAAAAACTACGATGTCAACAAGATAATAACATATACAATTTTCATTTTTTTAAAAAAAGAGGGAAATTTTATTCCAAAATTGAAGAATTTACAAGAATCAAAGAAAACAAAGTTTTCTAAAAGTATGAAAGTTGGCTTTAACCTTTCAATGGATTAAAACCAAACTAATTACATTTTTGCCTATCTATCTTGTATCCATGCCTGCACTCTTGCTTCAAAAGCAGCAGCAAACCAGCCCAGTTCACCTGGAATTTGCTCCTCCTCCATCTGCTTAAACTCCACTCTAATTACTAATCAGCTCACAGCTACCATTTGTCAGGATAGCAGACAGCAATTGAAACACAACTCAGCAACCCTCAGCAGCATCAATGCAGTCTAGCTCTCAGTCAGCAAGGGATCAGGAACCCATCATAAGTCCATGTCCACCCTTCAATAAGCATCAGCAACAATTCTCAACAGAAATCATAAAACCATCAGCTCAGCATAATACAGTCCAGTGCACAGATGCAAACATTGACTGCCTGTAACAGCACTAGACTGAACAACCATCATAATCATCCTGCTTCACATCTTTTATCAAACACTACCACCATCCTCCTCCTAGGTACAGGCAGCCTAGATTGATCCTGTTGTAAAGCTAACCTGCCAGACAAAGGCATAAATGACTGAGCTAAAAATTCAGTTTATGTAGCAGTCTGAACTGCATAAGATGCCAAAAAATCAACAACCCTATTACCCTCTTTGTAATCATGACATAATTGTCATTCATATACAATTTTCATAACTCACATTACAACATTGCAAAGATGAGCATTGACTATCACTTATGCTAACATTAATCGTTTGTTCAATTTGCGAATTCTACATGTTTAGAGTTAAAAAATTAAGACAGATCACAATAATAAATAACATCCCAATATTATAATTATAATTTGGATGTTGATGTTATATTGTTATTTCAATATTTTCTTGTATTCCAAATACATCAATCGCTTCACTCGTGGCTTGACCATCAACAAACCCAATGACATCACTTTCACTCGCTCGGCAATCCTACAAAAAATAAAATAATGAAAGAAAATAATTACTACATTATTATTACATTGTTATTTAAAAAAAATCATTTTATTCACACCTTTTCTCGTTTAGTGGTATGATTTCCACGCGATAGCGTCTTCTTTTTAGTGTTTTTTTCCTTGTAACTTGTTGTAAAACCCCACACGTTCATTGTATACATATAGATATATATAATAGGTAGATTGTAAAAATAGAGAGTTAAAAAAATATTCGTATTGTGACAATAGGGTAAATAGTAGTGGAACTTGGTTTTGATTTGTTGATGTATGAAATGGGGTACAAAAGAACTTATAGGTATCAAGTTTTAGGTGGAAAACTATGTTAAACATGTATGGGAGGGATTTTGTTGGTTTAGGATGGAATGAAAATGAAAAATGGAGGAAAAAGGCAAAATTGGGCAAAACTGTACCGGTATTGTGTTCCGGAGCAACTTGGAGTTCGACGTACCGGTACAGCCAGGTCTAAAACTTTAAAATCGCGATCCTAGTCCGATTTTCGCCCTATAAATACATTATGTCGTCTCCTTTGGCTCTATTTCGGCCCCTCCAACCTTAGAAACCCTAAGAGAGAAAGAAAGGAGAAAAAAAGAGGAAGAGAGGAAGAGATAAACACTTGCTTTGAAGGGATTTATACCTTGAAGTCCATCAAAACCTAGATTTCAACAGTCAAGGTTGGAGATTTCTTCTCTTTCTCTTTCATTGAGATTAGGGTTTATGTATATATATATATATACATATATATATGTGTGTGTTTTCCTCTAAATGCTATATATATGATATGAAATTATCTTCTCTTAGTCTTTTGGGCAAAGATTACATGTTTTTAACAATGTTAGGGTTGAATGCCCACAAAATTCCTCTTTTGTTTTAAAAACCCTAGATTTTGGAGAGTGGTGAATTTTTTTCTTAAATTCTTCCTTCATTATTGATGTTGGAACCATAGAACTTTGTGTGGAGTATTAAATGATTGAATTGTGATCTCTTGTATTTTTCATAGTTGATTATTGAAATTGTCACATGATGAAATTGAGAATTTTTAGAAATATGCTTGTAATTAAGAATATGTTGGTTTCCTTATTATATGGTTGTTGTGAGGGACTTGAATTGTCATCGAGAGATGCCGCAGAGTGTTAGAGGTTAGTCTGCCCCGATAGGGATGAGATAGTTTTCTAACACCTGTAGTGGATTGTCATTTGGTAATGCGACCACTATCGTTCACTAGAGTTTGAACTAGGGTTGGTATACCTTTCCTGGGAAGGGACTCATCACTGTCATTGGTATGGTAGACGTCTTTTCCCAAAGTGCTTGTGATTTAATTGTGATTGGTGAACTAGGTATAGTCGTTAGGTAGATTCATGGGAAGTAATCAACGTACATGGCATGAGATGAACCAATATATATCTATATAACTATATGAAAATATGGATTGGATTATGTCGGAGCCAGTACATTGGTATGGGACAATGCCATGGCAGACGTTTTTCCTAATAATTTGGAAATGGTTTCTTTGAAAAATGCTTTCTAATGTTTCCATTTAATTATTATTGTTATATAAACTTGAGATCTACCTAAATGTCCTTGTTTTATTACAAAAGCTATATATATTATTTTGTTAAATGAGACCAACATGTTTTATATTTTTCTAAACCTTGTTTGAGTTTGGGAAGATTTTACTACAAAGCTTCGTGCTCATCCCTTACAGTTGAATATTTTTCAGAATTTGTGCCAGAGGATGAGCTCGGTGCTATCGAGCCGGGCCATGGAGAGACTTCACTAGAGGGACACTTGGATCCCAAGGGGGGACATCTAGAGATGTCATTTACTTTCGTACTAGAGTATGATATTCTTTTGAACAATGTAAAGTCTAGTTACTTTTGTAATTTCCATTGCGCTAAAATTAGTAAATTTTGTTGGAATATAAAGGCTTGGATATGCCTATTCTTTTTGGACAATGTAGTAGACATTATATATCTATGATGAATGAAATTTATTTATTGATGAAATATCTTTGTGCTCTCATTATGTAAATAATTTTAGAATGTAATGCCGTCCAGGGTGATTTTTTGGGGCGTTACACTTGCTCAACTTTTGATTACTTCCTTTTGAATAGTGGACGACCTTTGCTTCTAACCGCGAATGGAGTAAGTATTTTCTTCTCATCGGAGTTTCTGCCAACAATCAAGTTGGGATTTGGTTGATAACTTCCACTACCTCCTTCATTTTCTTGTAGTTTCTTCTTTAGATCATGTACACAATCCATCACAAACGTGCACTTATCTTCATATTCTACTGCCAAGCTTGCCAACTCACTAAAAGCAATGTACATTTTATCAAATCATTCTGCTTCAGGTGTGGCACTCAAACACTTACAACTGATTTTAATGTTTATGTGACATCTTTTCACATCCTTCCTCCATATTTGTATAATGTACTTATCAGGAAGTAAGTAAATCTTTCTATGGACTAACACTACCACTGTATGCTTGCATTATATTCCTCTATACAAAAACAAGCAACAATTTCACGTCACTTCAAAATCTTTTTCATTGAACCAAACCTTGAAATTTGCACTCTATCTTTTCTCCTCAATAATGATATCCTCAGATACGTTGTATTCAGAAATCAAACCTTCCACTTTGACCGAAGTCAAATCACAATACATCTTCCTTGTCAATTGGCTTTGTAACTCCTCAAATTTTGAGATAGTGTAAACTCTTTGAACTTCTTTCTCCATTTCATAATGGGTTACACAAGGGACTTGAGAAGATAAAGACTTACATTCTTCCTGGTTCTCCTTTTCCACCTTACTTTTTAATGCATTTTCATATTGTTCGACAAATTATTTTAAGGTAGTCTTAGAGTTGACATAGCCATCAAAGAATGAGTTCATACTCTCACTTCATTGTGTGGTAGACATTCCCGCCCAAAAAATATTTTCCACAAAGATCGGCACCCAACGATGCCTCTTATTGTACAACCCACTCAACTGATCATTATTATGTAGCATGTACTTTTCAATCATTCCATTCCAACTTTCTTCAAATTCAGTACAACTTAATGAATCATAAACGGCCCTTTGCAAGAAATATTTGATGGATTCATACTGCTCATAACCTCTCAACTTTTTCAGGCAATTTCTTCAGGATGTGTCATAAGCACCATCGATGTTTAGCATTAGAAAAAAACAATATCAACTACTGTTTGCATGACTGTCTTGATCAATAATTATGGCACGTGGAGCTTTCCAAGACATACATGCAAGCCACGATTGAAACAACCAAGTAAATGTTTCAATGTCTTCACTGGATATCAAACCAAATCCAAGCAAAGTCGATTGTCCGTGATGATTAACACCTACAAATGGAGCAAAGGACATGTCATACTTATTTGTCAAATATGTAGTATCAAATGTAATAACATTACCAAATTCTTGATATGCTGTCCTATTCGTTGCATCAACCCAAAACACATTTCTTAACCGACCCTCATCATCCAAATTCATTGTATAAAAGAAATTTGCAATTTCAACTTGCACCTTTATGAAATACTTTTGTATTGTAGAGGCATCCCCTTCCCCGAGCCGTAACCGCCTTATTTTTTCAATATAGTTTCTACAATTCTTCTCTAAAAAAATATATTTTCATGCAAGGGCAGAGCCAGGATTTTGCCTCAGTGGGGGCAACCTAAATTCTTAAATTTCAAAGTATAATTGTAACATTGTTTTTATCAAAATATGTTTTCTTGATAAACTGTTTATAAGCATAGTTACATCAAAAGAATATCATTTAAAGGTGCAACTGAATAGGGGCTTCCAGAAAAATCCAAAATAGTTGAGTGATGACCCAAGACGAAACAAAGAAAACCTACATAAGTCCATAAATAATACACCAAACAACCATCAATTCTATAGGAAGTAAACTAATTTTCTAATATAAAAAATCTGATTTTATATTAGAGCTAATACTACTATAAAAAAAATTTGGTCAATGGATTACCTATCATACAAACGTACTGGAAACGAGGCACCCAAACCAAATCCACCCCTAGAAACAATAGTCAAGTACAAGTCCACTGTGCATGAACTCACCTCTCAACACATTGGCTCTCATATCATACAAACGTACAGTCTACAAAAATCAAATTTATTCAATCGAGTTCCCATTTAGATCTGAAGTTATTCAAACCATTCATGGAACCACGAATCAAATTGAGCTTACAATTCGAGGCAGAGAAGCTGAAACTCACCTTGTCCCACGACGACTACTACTGGATTTCTTCTAGGATTTCTTCAAATTTAAATTGCACATAATCTTCAAGGGTTTCTTCTCCTTGGCTGTAACATAATCTTCTAGGATTTCTTCAAATTTGATTTGCACAACGATTGAATCTACCAAAGGAATTAACAAAGAAAATGGGTTGATTGGCTGATTTACCTCTCCTTGGCTGATTCGTTGATGAATACACCAAAGAAATTAACAAATAAACTAAATAATAGAAAGAAGAGGGGCAGTTGGGCAAGGGCAGGCGCTGGACTGGAAGTTGAAGATGGCTTAGGGGAAGACGAAGATGGGCTTACGGGAAAATAAATAAAAGCAAACGATGAAAAGTGAGGAGATCAGCCAAAAGTTGACTTTTAAGGTTTAAAAATTATATTAATATACTCTACACTTTAAAAAAAATTCAGTGGGGGCAGCTACCCCCATACCAAATCTGCCCCTGTTTTCATGCCCTCACTTCAACCACAAACGAGGTGAAATTTTTATTTAGTCTAATTCCCGCTCGATCGTTCAATTCAAGCTTCCTTTTCACATGTGATCTCATCACTCGATTGCATTAAAAAAATCAAGCTTTGCTTGGGCTCAACTCATGGTTATGATCAAGCATAACAGTGTTCAGTCACCACTTTCCATTTGCACACAAAATTGCTAGCACCTTAGCCTTACAATCTACTTTTATGTTTGGATGCGGCTTCAATGTATTTTTGGAAGTGAACTTTGACTTCCCTAATCGAGGACAGGCAATAGTCACGTATTTCAACTCACCATCATCTTCTTTTGTTGATGATCTTATCTTCACTGGGAATCCTAACCGCTTACCATAACCTGTGTAATACTCAAGCAACTGTTTATAACTTTTAAACATCATACCAACCTTAGGCTCGTCTACATCAACTACATTTGTTATTTTAGTCACAACATTTTCTTCTATCAACTGCAAACTACTTGAAGATTCTCTCTCACACACTATCACTTTCCCTCTCTATCCATTATGTTCCGTTTGATACGATGAAAAAATAAAATAATGAAAAATTAGAAGGATATATAAAACATCAAGTTTTGTAAGAAAGAAAAATATAAGGGATGAAAAAGTGAATGAATGAGTTTTCCTTCCAACTCACCAAAATTAATTCCTCTAAAATTGTACGGAAAAGAAAGGAAAGTGATACTCACATTGGATAAAAATATGTTATTTACTTTTTTATCCTTTAACTAAATACTTATTTACATTAAACACCTAAACCCAAACTCATATACCAATTGTGGAATTACATTATGTGTTAAGATTGTGTATGTATTTGTATATTAGTGTGTTTATTTTTATTTTTTATTTAAAAATCAAATAAAAAATAAATATGTTTTTATGTGATTTGTGTTTGTTGAAAAACATGATGCATATATCATAGTGACATGGTTTATAATATATATACTAATCTCATATAAGGATAAAATAGTAAATTATGTATGTATATTGTTTCTATACTTCTACGTTTTTCATCAATATCATACACACAAAAAAAATAATCATTTCTACTTTCAATCCTTTCTACCAAACATAAAGAAAGAAAAGTGTATTATTTTTATTTTCCTTCTTTAGAGGATAGAAAGTGTATTCATCCTATTTTTTATGTCTCCTACTTTTCATCATTCTTACCTAACCCACTTTTATTTTTAAGAAATTAGGTGACTTTAGTTGCTAAAGACACCTCAATTGTCGCATCATCAGGTCAATTATTTAGGTCTAAAATTTATGTCCCAATAACATTATCCGAAAGAGCATTCCCTCTTACTTCGGGACTCGCTTAACTTTATTTCAATCTTGCGAAATCAGAACGTAGACGAAACTTGTCCCGAGAGTGGAGTTTTCCGAGGAAGAGACTCCTTTTCTTTGATTGATGGTCTTTCGAATGCCTATTCCTGAGTGAGATCGGGCGTTAGGTTTATGATTATCAAATTTATACTCTAAAGCAAGAATAAGGCACCTCTTTTTCCACCCATCAACGTCGTTATGAGTTAAAATGTACTGGACGCATTCCATGGAACAATTTCTTCCTCCTGTTCCGAAGACTTTGGAATCCGAACCATGGATCCAATTTTATCCGCGTGTCATCTCTTTAGTAATCGAATCCCTCGATGACGTGGTGGACCTGTCAATGAAATCACTTCTCCATGGTCCTAGCCAAACGTCTGGATCAATAAACAGAGAGTCCCAAACAAGAAAAAATGAACAACAAAGTTTGCTATGTAAATCCCTATTTGAGTTGAGTTGAGTTTAGTATGTTCATCGATGTTAATAACCCATTCCTCAAGAAAATATGAGTACATAAATCATATATTATTCAAATACAATAGTGTGTATAAACATATCACCATCAAATGGAGGGGAAAACCAACCTATGATCCTCCACTTCTCTATATGAAACCAACAAAAAAATGAAAATGAAGATCATAAGAGACCAAAAAAAATAACTCTGAGGCTCTGCATGGAAAATGGAATAAATTAGAGCCTAAACCTGAACTTGCAGCTACTATCTTTGATCCTAATGGCATTATCAGCAGTCAAGCTATCCACCACCACCCTGCACCTCACCTGGGGCTTCCACTTCATCAACTTCAACTTGCCAAGTTTGATCCTCACCGGCACTTTCGCCCTAACATTCAAAGGAATACTTCCGGTCTGTTGTTGCGCCTGCAGCGATTGCAACAGACCGTTTGCGTTCTGTGTTTGTCCTGTCAAATTCAGGTTGAGCAAGGTCGTGTTCCGGTGACCTTGGTAAAATTTTGGTAGCGAACCTTCACATAGTTTCGTGCCCGTATACCAAACGCTCAATTCGCTACCATTTTCGTAGTATATACCAATCCTTTTGTTTGGGTTTCTGGCAGTGACGTTAACATTGAAAGTAGCAGATAAGCTCATGTCATTGTTGAGATTGAACTGTGTAATTCTCATGCTGTCAATTGAGTACTTTGGTATTTTTGGCTGGAAAACAAGGAATATTATTGCAGCCAATATGCCAAGGACAATGATTTGAAGCAGGAGGAGGCATACTGTCCAGCACAAGCACCTGCAAAAACAGCTTCTCTTCTTCTTTGGTGGTTTTGATTGTGTCATTGGGATGGTACGGCGAAACGGCGGGTAGTGCTCGACCGGCTCACCTTTATCAGATCTCAAAGCATCTCGAGACACCAGGGGAGCTGTCGGTTTCGGTGGTGGCGCCTCGGGGTCGACCACCGGATAGATTCTCTGATGATCTGCCATTGATTGAAAGTCTAAGTATCACTGATATAACTGCGAAGTTATGCAATAACAGCAATGGTAAGGATCTCCTTTTTTATCCTTCCTGGTTGCCTAAACTTGGGTCATATATAGGCCCCAGAACAGAGAGAGCATCATAGAGATAGATAGCTTGAAGCTACCTGTTTATGACTTTAAAGAGATTGAAAAAGTCATTTCCAATGAAGTTTTCAATAGCCTTAATGCACATGTGGGAGCTTTCATACCTTCAAAGTCAAATTTTGACGCGTGAGTATGAGCTCTGCATTATTGGATAAGAGACTTGAGGGAAAAAAGAAATCAAAATCTTTGAATTTTAAAAGCCATAAAATTAAATAATAAATCAAGATTTTTGTAGTACCATTTCATGACTCGTTCCATCATAATTATTGAATAAGTAGTTGATTTCAATAAATATTAGACTCACAATTAAATCTGACACTGATGTTAGAAATTAACAAATGATGTCAATTTTTTTAAATTAATATTTTTAAATTTGTGTAACATTGGTGTTTGTAGTTGGTTAAAGTTTCAAATTGCTTAAGGTCCAAGGAGTTTCATTTGCCTCTTTAAAAAAATTAAAAGGAGTTTCGTTTGTGGACATTGTCCAAATTTTATGCTAAAAAAATCATTATTAAGGTGACTTTATGTGTACACGTGTAGATAATCTTAGAACTAGTAATAGTTTGATGCTTTCAAGAAAGGAAAATGACCAAATAGATCTAGAAGATTTGTCAATTTTGTTTTTTAATACATGAAGAATCGTTCTAATAACGTATTTTTTAAACTGGTAAGTGCTCTTGGAAAAAAAGTGAAATATTCGTAGATCACATATCTCACATCAACAAATTCGTCTTTTATATGACTCAAATTTAAATTTTTAGGACTTCACTATAGTATCTAAAAAAAGTCGATATCATAC
>CM042190.1:24295324-24305970 GCA_023539305.1 Ilex asprella
GATTGGGAGATATTGTTTTGTTTGGTAATGGGAAGAGAATGAAGATTATCGATCATGAAGACCTTTTTTATGTCTTTCTTAAATTTCGGGTTTCTTGTCTTGCCCGTTGTTTTGCTCCATTGTCTGGGTGGAAAGGTAGGACAGAATTAATGATACGTCTTCTTGAAGACCCTGAAGGGCAATATAATCTGTATCTAAGTAAAGTGAAAAATGATGATGAAGATCATGATAGTGAGGACGAGGCTGATGATGAGCAAGAGGATGGTGGAAAAGGGAAATTGAGTGGCAATCAAAGACAAAAAAATAAGATCCACGACTTTAAAGGCATGAAAAAAAAGGGAAATTGGAAGAAGTTCATTGTTCAAACCTTGAAGGAAAACAAGAAGAAAAAGGCGTCTTCTCAAGTGAAGTGTGATGAGGGTAAGGAAAATGGGAACCGCAAAGGAGAGGCAGCTAATAAATGTGACATACCTTGGACATTTGAGGAGTTTTTCACTAAGAGATTCAATTCCATTAGTAAAAAGATTATGATTTGTTTTACTAGCTTGTATACCCATTTACCTACTTCTTTCATTTCATTGGAGATAGTAAAGGACATGCTTAAAGTTCTTGGTTTGCTTCAAACTGTTGGAACTTTGCTACAAAGTGTTCCCGTTGCAAATGAAGACTTAAGAGAAGCCTTCAATGGAATTGAAATCGAGGGGACAAGGATGAGAACCTGTAATAAGCTGCGTATGGCCAGAACTGAGTGCCTTCAATTACTCAAATTCCTTCGTGAAACATTTGATGTTCCAGCTCTTACAGAGCACTATGATATTTTAAGTTTTGAGTATGATGTTAGAAGTTTCTGTTTGAAAAATGCATGCTTGATTTTCTGCACTGTTTCAAGCTCAGCCAAGTTGCACACGGAAGGAATGGCACCGCTGGAAATGTTGGTAATCGATGAAGCTGCTCAGCTTAAAGAATGTGAATCAGCTATTCCCTTACAGCTCTTTGGTCTTCGCCATGCTATACTTATTGGAGATGAGAGGCAACTTCCTGCAATGGTTCAAAGCGAGGTTACAACCAATCCTTATTTCTGTTTATTTTTATTGGAAATTCATGAAGAAACTGTATATTATTAACAACTTTAATCTGTTGCTAATAGATATGTGAGAAAGCTGAATTTGGAAGGAGCTTATTTGAGAGACTAGTTTTATTAGGAAAAGAGAAGCACCTTCTCAAAGTGCAGTACAGAATGCACCCATCAATAAGCTTATTCCCGAATAAGGAGTTTTATGACAAACAGATTATGGATGGTCCCAATGTGAAAGAAAAGACATATGAGAGGCACTTTCTGAAGGGAACCATGTTTGGTCCTTACTCTTTTATAAATGTATCCCATGGTGCAGAGCAGTTTCATAGTAGTCATAGCAGGAAAAATATGGTGGAGGTAGCTGTTGTTGCTGAGATTTTAGGAAGCCTCTTCAAAGGTAATTTTCTTCAACTAACTAATTTTTGGAGGATGACATTCTTCTATGGCTATTTGGTTTGGTTTACTTCTTGAAGCTTGATCACTTAGGTGGGAATATTGATTATTGTTCTCCTTGTAGAATATGTTACCACAAGACAGAAGGTCCGTGTTGGTGTCATTTCACCATACAAAGCTCAAGTTTTTGCAATCCAGGAAAAACTTGGAAAGACATACAGTACAAACGTAGACGGCGAGTTCTCTGTGAATGTTCGGTCTGTTGATGGGTTTCAAGGTGGTGAGGAGGATGTGATAATTATCTCTACTGTGCGATGTAATGTGAATGGAGCAGTCGGTTTCCTTTCCAATCTAAAAAGAGCAAATGTGGCTCTGACTCGAGCAAGGTATAACTTTCAAGCTATTGAACAAAGTAGTGGAAGACAAGAGTATTATTGGGATGTTAATTCTCAAATAATAGTGTCTTAATATTGTAGAGGTTACTAGAGTTAGTGAGTGTAATGGTACATTAATGTAATATTACGGATTATATGTATGACCTATATAAATAGGGTACATGACCTAGAGTTCAAGTAAGTAGAGTTGAGTAGAAATTAAAGAGTCCAAGTTGAATGTGTGATTGTAATCAACTTGTATGAAAATTATTTTTTCTATGAATGTTCATACCCTCTTCTACTTCTTTTCATTTTATTTCTAGTCCTCTTGACTCCAACAAGGTAATATCAAAACTATTTTTTTGTTATAGTAATATTAGAGTAATTCTAACATGCTCAAAAATGGTTTTAGTCTCTTAGGTTACTTTGCAAGAAAAAACAATGTTTGCTCTCTTTTTGTAGGTATTGCCTTTGGATATTGGGGGATGGAACAACCTTGATTAACAGTGATTCTGTTTGGAAGAAATTAGTCATGGATGCCAAGGCTCGGGATTGTTTTTATAATGCTATTGACGACAGGAACTTGGCTCAAGCTATTACAGGTGTCTTAATTGAGCTAGGCCAACTAAATACTTTACTCAATATGGATTCCCCAGTGTTCAGCATGGCAAGGTGGAAGGTATGTTGTATTTGTTCTCTGTTCTCTCGTAATCCTTCTCATATGAATAGTGAGACTTAACATGGCTCTGCCACCTAGTGTGTAATACACAACCAAAATTTCTCCTATTCCTACTTGTATCACTGTTGGTCATCTTATTTCTACCCTTTAAGATCCTGGGCTGAAAATAGAAATCGAATGGCTTAGCCTGGTGTTCACAAGAATTTGAATCTGACGTATTTCAAGATTTAAATTCTTCTCCTGTTAGTTAAAGTGATACTAATTTTCTCGAACAGTTTGTGAGTTTTGTTTACTTTGTCTTGGTTATAGGTTTGCTTCAGTGACTATTTTCTGGGATCCATGACCAGAACTAAGAACATTGAAACTTACAAGGCAGTCTTTTCCCTCTTGATGAAGCTTTCAAGTGGCTGGCGTAAATCTCAAAGTGATAGAATTCTCACAGACAAGGCTCAAACTTCTGCTCAACTATTGGAGAATCACAAGGTCAATGGGATATTAAATCTCATCTGGACTGTAGACGTCCAGAGGGACAAGTCAAAATACATTCAGGTTATAAAAATTTGGGACATTTTGCCAGCGCCTCAGATACCAGAACTGGTAAATTATCTTGACAGCTTATTTGGAGGATATACAGTGGATAATATGCATCGCTGCAAATACAAACTTGTTGAAGGGTATGCACACCATATTCTTGCTTTCTTTTCCTCCTGTTCATTAATATTTACATTTATGATTCATGAGTTAGAATAGGATTTTAGCCATGCATAATCATTATAATGTCTCGTGCAAGTAACAATATCCTTCCTTTTTCTAGTGAGGCTGTTTTCAGTGCTATCTCGGTGTTTGATTCCAATAGAAACCGTGGGAAGAATTTATAGTGATGCCACCACTTCCCCAACAGGAGAAGAAAGGAAAAAGTACCAGTGCCACCTTTTCCACCATGGGTCTACTAATCTTCTGCATTTAATAGTTGCTCAAGATACCATCCGACCCTTCCTACCTTAACTACCCCCATGGTCTCCATTGGCACCAGATTCGTGCCTAGTTCCTTTGGCATTTCTTCTAGACTTGTTTTTTGCTGCCTCCATGTTTATCTTACATGGAACAGGCGTATAGACATCTCTTCAAGTCCTCGCATATTGAACCTTCATATCCGCAAAATCCCAAGAACATTCTAATAAGTACTTCTGCAACTTATTCCAAACTCTATTAGAACTTAACCTATGTCACCCAACAATACGTTTTTGCTGAGACCATGTCCAATGATTGGCGCACAAGGAAATTTCTTGCTTGCATATAGTTGTTTAACTACATTGGTAAATTATGTGCTTTAGGGCCATAGGTCATGGGGAAAATGAAATTTGTGAGGTTGAAACTCCAACAAGTGAGACTATGAAAATCTTACTTGCAACTTTTTGGCCATTGCAGGAATTTAGTGGTTCCAATGACATGGCCAGTGAATCCAATTCCAAATGCTGGCACTAGCACTACTCTTCCATATGATGATGATGATGATAAGAGCCGGTCCTTAGCAAGTCAATTAATGATGGTTGCAACTTTCATTTATTTTGTGTTCGTATTAACGTATATCAGAAATCACAGCGAGAGTGGAGCAAAAGCCTTCGGAAGGAATTGATGGCAGAGTAAGGCTGCAAATTGGAGGTGAATTGCCACTTCTCTTTTGCTATGTGGTTTACTTAGAGGGAACAGTTGTTTCGCAAAGTTTTATCAAGGCTTATGATGCTTTTAAGCTAAGAATGAACTAACCAAAAAAAAAATTACTGCCATAAGCCCCTTTCGAATATTATTATATTCATTGCTGGTGCTGTTTAAATTTTAGAATATGATTATGCTCAAAGAAAAATGATATTTTTCAGGCATTTTATCTTCCAACTGGTTCTTTTTTGTTGCAGGTACTTTAAAAAAAAAAGCCCTCGTATGCATTCGATAGTTTCTCTATATCTTAAGACATTATATTATACGGGAGGAATCTTTATTCCAAAAAAAATATGGAGTGAATCTCTCATTTCTTTGGTAGTCATTTTTGGATCCAATTATGCATAGAATTTAAAAGGATTTGCCTGTGTTCTATGTAATCAAACTATGGGGTGATTTTATTGAAGAACATACGCTGTGATGGACATATCTCCCTCTATGGAGCTTGCTTGAATCAAGCTTCATCTGATTTATAAGGTTTATGCTGTTTAAAAATGATAATCAACTAAGAATTAACATTAGAACTCAACTTGTAATAGATGTACAAAGGGCTGTTTTTCTCTGTGACACCATTAGTCTATGTTGGAGCTTTCTTGTGTTGCTTAATTTCTCTGTTATTCTCATTATCAGTACCAACATCTCATCAGAAGAAGGTCCATTGTATATTATGGGCCAGCAAATTTATTCCCCATTTAGCAGAATGGGTTTGCTTGAGTTGTTAAAGAGTTTTTTATTGCCGATGTGGCATGGGGATTAGGTCTCACAAGTCACATGGTGGCTATTTTCATCATCTGGTTTAAAAGAAAAGAGAATAGACTAGATCCATTGATGTATACACTTGTACATTTCAAAAAAAAAAAAAAGGGAAATGGACCCTTAGGATTCGTAGCTCTAATTGAATCACACCAACGTTATGAAAGTTCTCGGATAGTGTAAAATAAGAGTAGTACCAAAGAAAGCACAAATTCATAATTGTAAATGGTGAAAATGAAAATTTGGTAATGGAATTTTGCGCAGTTAAAAATTTATATGGAATTAAAAGGCTTCAACAAGAAAGTCTTTTCAATCCATTTTTTTCTTGGGGTCAAATAAAGATTCAAAAAAAGGATATGTCAATGATTTAGAACGACAAAGAATTCTCCCAGGGCATGGAATATCTCATCTTTTAGTCAGAATCTTCACGATATAATGTCTCTGTTAGATTTTTTTTCAATCAAAATATGAGAATACTTCATACAATTCTCCATGGAAACGGAGTTTTGCGAATTCTGCTTGCAGCTGGAATAGCATTTCGAGATCTTTCAAACATATTCAAGGAATCAATGTGACTATTGTCACTTTGGCTAACACATAAGATGAGACTTTACCACCGTGAAAGAATTCTGCTTACAGCTTGGGGAACTTTGTTTTCTCCATTATGTTTCAGTTGTCTTGGGGAAGCTCCATTCCAATAGGCTGCTTGGTGCCGATTTGCTCCCGCGCAGGGTTACTCCCCATCTTCATCTTCAGTTTCCTTACCTTTTTTTGGAGTTGAGAGAATTAGTAGGACTAGAAGAGAGAATAAGGTTTATGGGTAAGTCCGGTGAGTGGGTGTTACTGGAATTAGAGGTAGATTCCGAGCAAGGAATAGTAGTGGGTTTATCCAAAATGATGGGAGACATATAAATGAAGGTTGGAGTTATAGTTGGTGGGGATGTCAGTTAAGACATTGTAGACAGAGGAAATTTGGGGAAATGGTAGATGGGCATTTATGAGAAGGAAATGAAGGCTAAGTGGGTCAAGTCAAGAGACGTTGGTTTGGAATAATGAGCAGTGATTTGTATTCCATAAGATTATTGAACAAGTTATCTTTAATGTCAAATTTTTACTTTTATAAAACTTATAATAAAATCTACTTTTATATGATATGAATTGTAAAAATTAGTTTGAGTTATAAAATCTAAAAATTGAATCGTATTTGGCCTCATTGTCTACTTATTCTCTCCTTTATTCATGATACAATGACTACAGATAAAAATATTATTTTTACATAATACTATTATAAATATTGTTTATGACAATATATTATTATGATGCGCTATTTTATCTATACTACTTTAAAAAGCCAGCATACGTGAAAAACATATATTTTTCACTTTTACCCTCAAACATTACAAATATGTCATGCCTATCCTCTAAACTTAAATCACCTCAACCCAAAATCTTCTATTTTCTCAGCCGTTACCTTATCTCCTTATATTTCAGCCGTTAGTCTCTGTCTCTCTCTCCCTCCCGTTGTTTATTCACAATTTGGCCAATTGAATGTATTAATTGAAGGCTACGTTTTGCCTTTCGATTTTTCAGAAACCATTATTATCTCTCAATCCCTTCTTCTATCTATCTATAATTTGCGACCTGGCAGTGCTGATCTTCAGTAGGTTCTGCAATTTTTTTCTGCTCAATGCCACTAAAGGTCAAAAGAATTTTAGCATTTGTCAGCGTTTTCAATCCAAGTCTCTCCATGTGAGTTTTGTTTTCAACTTTTTTTCACATGATATATAATTTCTGTGGTTGTTCAAATTCTGTGGCTTGAATTACTTGTTTGCAATTACAGGGATATTGAATTATGAGTGCGGCAGTGCGCTGTAGCTAATCACAAAGAAATCTCTTGAGAACAAACAAAAGAAGAACAAAAAGACGATGTCGACTTATTTAAGTCCGGTATGTATTTGAATCTCTCCCGTGCGCTGTGTACGTGAATGTGTTTTTTTCTAGGAGGAGAGCTGAGAGAATTTTATGCTATAAATTGTATTGCATATGTGTTGTTCATGGCTTTTACTGGAAATCTGGAAGAGATCAACTGAGTTTCTTAGAACCAGTAATACATTAATGAGCGTTAAGGAGAATCAATCCATCAAGATGACGTTCTAAATCTCTTCCTTTTTTTTCTAATTCAAGTTATTGCTCTTGATGATGGTTGAGACATAAGAGCAAGACGGTCCACTCTTGCGATTCTTACTCCATGAGTGCTTCATTGAGGTAAATTTTTCTTCTCTTATTGATTTCAACATTTACTCCAGTTAGATTTTCCCAAATTTATTTGAGTTTTAAATGTTTCTTTGCTTCAGTCATATTCTATTCTATATTTTTTGTCATGGTTGTCTTGAATTCAACCTTTAGGTCATTAGATGCACTCTAGCTTCAGTCATTGTTTCAATTGGGTTTCTGTCACATATATTCTCTAACATTCATATATGCATAGGATTGTTGCCTGTCTTAATTTCGTCTCTAGAATTATAGGTCTTTAAGTTGGGTTCTTTGTGATATGGATTCTTTTTTTCCTGCTTCTTACATTACAAATTAACTTTATCTTCTTGATTTCAAGCTTATATCAATTACTCTATCCTTGGATCTGGCCCACCTTCTCTCGAATGCATTTAGATTATTCCTCTATATCTATGTTTGAAATATGATTCAGGTGCTAAGACTTATAAGTTGTTTTTGACATGGATTTTATGGGCATTTAATACACGTTTTGTAGGGTTCTCCATTTTAAATAATGCGGACTACGTTTTTCTTGATTGAGACTAAAGTTGGTTTTTTTTTTCTTCGGTTCTCTATTTAGGTGGATTTTCTATTCTAATTGTGATTTTTGCTGTTGGAGTTCTTTTCCTTCTTCAGTCTGTACATCATCGCATTTTTCTTTTTGTTTGCTTACTTTTCATCTGCAGCAATGGAAATAAGAAGAACTCCATAGACCGACAACTTGTTCCCAATAATAGATTGAAGGGCCATAATTTTTTTGATACCTATAGTTATACCAATATCCACTCACCGTCAACACATTCACTGTACGCACACACCATATGCCATTCCATGTCCTACACACACCCATGAAACAAGCATTTTACACCCACGCACACTAACACTAACACTTACAAATTTTGATAACCCATCAATCTTATTTGAATGAATTGGCTTTTCCCTTTGCCTTAGTGTGCACATTTGAGTTTTATGCCTCATAACACACTTTTTGTTAATGCTATAAATTTTGCTACACTAAGTTTTTTTTATTATTTCTATTATGCACACAGACATTCTACGTCTCTTTTCAATGGTGTTCAGCTTTGGATTGACCCCCAACTCTTCCGCATATATCTAAATGTTACCAAATTTTTATTTCATTGGTAGGTATTTCTACCACAAATTTTAAACTCATCGTTTGACAATGATTTGGGCATGGCTGTTGACACTTTCCAATGTTTGTGGATGAAAAACACAATGTTTTGATATGGAATCTTTTACTTTTCAAGCTTTTATTCAATTAGTTGCTTCTGTCCTATAAATTATCGAGTTCAAAAGTAATTTTTTAAATGCTTGTATGTCTTCTATTCTTATCAATTATATTTTTTTGAATATGTCATCGTAAGTTATTAAACCTTCAGTTTGTTTTTTTGTAATTTTATTGTTTTGTTTGTGTTTTTTTTTTGGTTTGGAGTACAATCCAAGGATTTCTTATGGGTCACATTGCGTGGTGACCAATATTCTTACTCTTGTGAGTTCACAATGAGGACTTAAAGAACCCAATAAAACATAAAGTTGGATAGACTAATTGGACCTACTCTTAATTTTGTTTTTGTATCATTTTAATATAAAATTGTGTGCATGACATCATGCCAAGTTCTATGTCAGCAAAACAAAATGGTATCAACGCATTAGAGGCCCATAGAGAAGGAAATTGTTTTAAAAATTCTAAGATTTTGGATTACTTATCATAATAATCTGGCCACTTTTTACAGACTTACAACGAAGTCAGATAAGATGTATTAGGCTTGTATTTCTACGCTGCAGCCACAACAAGAAGTGAAGGTGGTGTCTAAGTAGACTTAGATCTTAAATGCTATACTTCCTTTTGGCAAAAAACAGTGGGAGAAGGTGTGGTCTCAACTAAAAAAAGGTGGAGGAAAAGATGGGGTGGGCAACAAATATGGCAGTGGGAAAGATGTCAATTTCCAATTGATACCATCTACGAATGCGCATTTAGATTGGAATCCCCAATATCATTCAAGTGAAAGTTGTTTATGCTTGTTGTAAGTCTGCAAGTTAAAGTACTTGGTGGGCCGCCAAACTGCAGATGTTGGATCACTCATCCAGAGTAAGACAATATTCAGAATTTATAAGAGATGCAGATTGGTGGCAGGTATGCATGGCTTTTGAGGAATTACAAGAAGCATAATTATCATAAATGGTCCTTTTTACAAACTGTGGTATCATTGTATTGTTAATGATTGTTTCTTTCTATATTTTTTTTTTCTTGTCATACAGAATATTAAGTTTACAAACCCGTAAAGTTCGTTGAAATTGTTCTGAATTTTTAACTGCTGAAATTGTTACACATGTTATTTTGATTAAATTGTCTAAAAGTTTTTATTGAAGAGAGCTCTCTTAAAATTTGTTAAAATCAAGCAATCTAATTCCTTAACCCAAAATGAAGCATAACAAAATTATTTCTTCTACTAATCTTTCCCATTTAGTAGTACAGCCTATTATTGTTAATTGCTAAAATTCTGCAATAAGTGATAACATATTATTGTTAATTGAACATACTAACAGTAGGGCATATTATTGTTAATTGATACAATTATATCTTAACAGTAGGACATGTTATTGTTAATTGGTATAATTATATCTTCTGCAAACTATAGGGGCTATACTTTTACCTGAGTGTCTTAGAATCGTTGGTATTTTTTGGGAAGTTTCCTTACGGCACGTGGTTCTTGATTGTTTAATTGTTATTGTTCATTAAGGTTATGAAATTTTTATACTGAAAATGTTCTACATGCAACACCCGTGGATTATACTATTGTGAATGACGTGTTCCCTTGGTTTAATTTACGCATGTTTGGTTCTTGAAGTATAATTCACAGGTTGGAAATGCCGTCTGAGGGAGCAAATAGAGATTCTTTTGCATCAGTTTTATATATAGTGGCATGACTGCTTCATACTTCTTCCAAAATCATTCAAGAAGTGCAGTACAAACATGTGAAGATTTCGCTAGGAGACTGGGTATATAACTATATATTCAAATACTCAAATTGATGGTTCAATCCTATTTTGAAGAAGCGACAGTTCATTAAATCGTTAGTCGTACAATTATTATATGTAACATTGAGTACTTTATATATGTGTGTCATGCTTTGATTTTCGATCAAGATCCTTATGTGCATTCCTTGTTTTGCTTGTTCAAATTGTTCCAAATGAAAAAAATCTATCCATTTTTTGTTATTATTATATTTTTTGCTCAGAGAGATAAGTTATATTTTGAAAAAAACTCTCTTAAATTCTCATGATATAGATTGATGTTTATGTTTTATAAAATCGCTTTCTTTTATGTAGTGTCCATTGTTATTTCTAGCATTCTCTTGTACTT
>CM042190.1:24317579-24342650 GCA_023539305.1 Ilex asprella
ACTTATCCTCAAATAAGTTTCATTGATGGACTAAACTCATTATAAGTCCCTTAAGAATGACTCAACCCCAATTTTTACTAGATTCTTAATTTCATAAAAAATTGCTATAAATTATTTTTAGTCACTATATATGTTTTGGTCAAAGTTCATTCAATTTCAGTGAAAAAATTGTTTTATCCAAACATAAGAATGGAATGTGTCATTCCAACACTTAATCCTAAATAGTTGTTAAACATTAGAATGGTAATGTGTCATTCCAGCACTTAATCCTAAATAGTTGTTAAACATTGAATGGTAATGTGTATTCCATTCCACTCCCGAATTCATTTCATTCCTAATCTAATTTCATTCATGCTGAAAAGCAATACCACATACCAAACCAACATAATGGTCTTCGTACTATGAACTGAACTATGCATTTGGTGCAAATAATGCTAAATTTCAACTATAGAGAAATGTAAATCACATACTTGGCTACTTGTGCAGAATTCTTCCACTGAAACAACCTTTGCGCCGCACACTTCCAACAACAACTGCAAGTTGCCCCTATATTTGTACTATAGGAGTCAAAAATATTTAGTTGAGCATCTATTGAGGTAATCCCAAATGCTTCTAAAAATCACGTCATTCTACATTATTTGTCAACATAAAGAAACATTGCAAATCAAAAGAATAGTGATACTTTAAATAACACACCACAAAAAAAAAATCTCAAACTATTTATTTGACTACCCAAGAAAATCAAAACATTAATGATCAATCAATAATACAAAAATACAAAAGCAACTAATGAACTTGATATGCCAGGAGGACAGTTGCATATGATGGATTTATGTCTATACGACTCATGAGAGCATATGGATGTATCTGTATCCGTATTTTCCAATCATAAAGAAATGAAATCTCCAAATTTAGACTCCGGCTAAAGAAAACATGAAGAATGTTGTGACTGTGATAGTCAATGATGCAGAAATGCAATAATACAAAAGCAACTGATGCATTTCCTGTGCCAAGAGGACAATCACACAAAAGTAATGGATATATGTCTATATGACTCGTGACCACAAAAGGGATTTTCTATATCTATAATTTTCCAATTACAAAGAAATGTAATATCCAAATATATTCTACTGCTGAAGCAAACATGAAAGACATAGGAACTCTGAGTAATAACCAAAAACAAGAGATTTTCAAAGTAACTAAGAAGTATGACCTTGTGTGTTGGTTCCAGCAGAAAAGTGTATCCTCTCAAACAGTTTTCTCGTGATTTAGGGTCTGCAACTTTGATTGATACTCCTTCCAACATCATCGTTGGAGCATACCTGTAACAAAGGACGCATTATTTTACCACTAGTAAAATCAAGTTTCAATTATGTATATGCAAACTGTAATGGTCCCACCCAAAATGAGATTGAAAACAATACTTACGCACTGCAGCTCGGAATTTCAGTACAAATTCTTGTTTCTGCAATGAACTGAATATCATAGTCCATCAATTAGAGTTGTTTAAGATATGAAACAATTCTTAAGTACCAAAGAAATTGCCCTATATAGTACATGAATAAAATATGAGACGATCAGAAAGCATACACACTAAATTAACATTTGATAGTGGCACACAGCACAGTTTTTCTCCATGATGAAAATAAGAGGAGCATGAGCAGCACACAGCAAAGAAGATAGGAAAAGTCTTGTAGTGAGTTCCCCTCATCCAAAAATCCACATTATGAAACATATCTCTCTCTTCCTTTTCAAGATCTCAAAGGTCAAACACAAAGCATATACAAGATAAAGAACAAAACAAGGACATCTCTAGAAGCTAATAACCTATTTTATTGAGGTTTGGCACCATTTTCAATCTTTTGTAGCTTAGAAACTTGAGCTGTCATTTTCAATTATCAAAAGACATGCCATAATTGAGAAATTAGGTAGTGAACTTCTTCTTAGAATTCCATTTCATGTTGATCAAACTTTGTCTCCCACTCAACACCAACTTCCCCTCCTAGAACTAGCCTCTAACTTCTCATATGCAGAAACCATTATTAGCTGCAAGTCTCTCCAGTGTATTGGAGACCTTCTAATCTCCAATACATAAGGATCCTTTTCAGCATTTTTAATGTCCAACCATGTTCATAGGTCATTGAAATCACCCGCATCGATACTTTTCAGTAGTTCGGCTTCATCTAAAGGAGAAATTTTATTTAAAAAAAAAAAGAATTAAAAGATTTGAGTCATCTCTCAATACCTCAATTGGGTCCACACAATCTATGTACAAGAATAAGAAACACAGTCACACACAAAATGAAAGAAACCTTGTGAATGCTATTTCTATCACTAAGTGATATGTGAGTGCAGGATCTCCGAGGTGTGATGCCTCAGAACCATAGACCTATTGCCTTCATGTTAACCAACAAATTTCGCCCTGGACTCAATTTCGAGAGCTGTCAAAACGATACACCTTTGCTTCAAAATCTGTCCCAAAAACTGGCTTTGTAGAGATCTGATGCTGAGTTAGTAAATATCCAAGATCACTACATCAATAAACTAGTCAATAAATCAAGGCATGCACATCCAAGAAATTTGTCACTGAGAGAAGAAATGAGACAAATTAACCATAATTATCTTTAAAACCTTTATGCATCCAACATTATCAAAATACTACTTACTAACTTCCTACTCTTTAGCTTTGGTCACTAGTCACTACCAACACACAACAATGGCAGATATTACACACACACACACACACACACATATATATATATATATAATTATAGTAATTCGGGTTAATGGATGTGGGTGTACCTCAACCCAAGTGTAACGGGCAAAGGGTTTTTTACACATAATAGCGTCAAATACATCTTCTTTCAGGGGCATGGAGTCATCAACAAGCACATGTGTGCACTCAAGACTCCAGTTGCGAGAAGTACAAGCACCTGTGTGAAGTCATATAATTAATCAATTTCATAATCTCATATAAAACAATATATAATTTTTAGGCAATGGCCAACTGGGCGGGAAAAAAGCTTTACAAAGTGTGCAGATTCTTAAAGCGAACTTGGAATTGTAGCAAAGGAATATATTAGAGAAAAACGCTGAGGACCTTCCACCATCATCCACTTATTTTCTCTTTTATTTTCAGTATCCAAATTTTTGTGCATACTGGCCAACAATGAAGAGTCCTCACAGTTGCTAAACTACATCTTGCCCCCTTGATCACAGAATCCAGACTCAGCTCTATCCCAACACCCTAGCACTGGGAGCTACAACTTTCCTTGAGTTTCAGGAACTACAACAATTTAATTACTCTAAATATAATCAAAATCCATCAGTCGCCTTAAACCTGAATTAATCAACACTTGATCTACAGCTCAGCCACAAAAATAATAAACAGACACCCTTATACCCATAACTCACCTATATTCCAATAAAGCCACTTTAGTCTCACCATCAGGGGTTTATGCAAAATTGGAATTTGAAGGTATTAATCAAAAAGGCATCCTCGCTTAGAATGATAACAAGTAAACACCAAGAAACAATGTTCAAGAGAAACGGGGGAGGAATTGGAGATTAGATGATGGTGGAATGAAAAGAGACAGTGAGCAAGATAAGATGACCACAATAACAGGTACTAGAGATCTGAAATCACAAAATTCCACAAACTGCATCCACTTGAAAAGCCAAACAATACACTTTCAAGTTCTTCTAAAAGTCAAACCATTTGTTTCTAGGTTTCAGAGAACATCTATGGTATTATCTCACAAATGTACACTTTAAACACTAACTGAAGGTGAAATTTGAAACCTTAGGCGGACAGCAAACAAATTGAGTTACAATTCTCCCCCTTTGTGCTGAATAACATGCATGAATTATTCGTAGTTGAACATTTTAGAACCTAGATTTGACACTTCTACATCATAAATATAAGATGATCCATTGCCAGAGTCGAAACAAAAAGCATTTAAAGATATCTTTAACTAGTGGCTCAAAGAAATAATTACCAAAGTAACAGCTACTAAATTTTTTTCACAGCATAGTACTGGGGGTTTGATAATGGCACAATAATATCTTGAGGACCAATTCTTTTCTCTTTTCATTAGCACTCCAACAAGTAAAATCAAAATGAAGCACATCAAAAATAAAAACAGGCAGATTATTATCAGTACAGCAACAATGATATTGTTTTTTTTTTTTATAGGAACAATGGCATTGTTTTAAATGTTGCAGTGATGGAAATCCCTTCAATTAACCAGGGTTTTACTAAGGAAATCACTGACCTATTGATGATATCTTGTCTTGAAGAAGTTTATTTGCTTGCAAAGGCTCCCAAGAGCAAACGAAAAATATGAGAGGAACAAAACAAAACCTGCCAAATATTAGTCACGTTATACAAGCAGAACATAGTAGTATACCTTACATGATTTCATTAATCTTTATTTACAATCATGGAGCATTGGCAAGACATAACTAATGTTGATAATATATACATTTCAAGGGGGAGGAAGGGGATCCAGATTTGGGAAAGTGGAGACAATCACAAAAAGGTGAGACTCAAACCTGCATCACCTGCAGGATTGAGTATGTTATCTGAACTCTCAAAAACCAAAATTGAAGCACCCTTGCCAGAAGTTACACACGCAAAAGTAGAAAAAATTGATTACCTGTAGGTAGCATTGCCTGTTCCAAATGAAACTACATCTCCATCTGTCAGAGTTATTTCCTTATTTGGAAACTCATGAACTTTTTCCTTTGACCCTGTATCTCTATTGACAAAAGTTCCATACTTTGAGCAGTCTCTTAACCGAACTTTGGAGGATATTCTTGAAGAATTCTTCTTTGAATGATCAACAGAGATCATTGCATCAACCACTATCTCTGCATGAATCCTTGAAACTCCTTTATCTCTATTTATAATTACATCGCAACCTACACAAATACTAATGTAAAATTAATAATCACATCAGCGCTATTTTTGGTGTAAGGATTCAATAGAAGTGAAAGAATACATAAATATATACAGTTCTGATTAGTGTTTGGTCGGGAAAACATGGATTAAGTCAGTTCAGGTGATGTAAGGGGAGAAGCAGCATTTACAGTACATGTCATATGTAACTGCTCCACCACAGATGTTAGAACATATTTGTTCTCTACACGTGGAGAACAAACTAACGTAAATTCATGGCCAGCAACACTTGCTAGGTTGACAGATATCAACAAACAACTTAATATCAAAAGCAAGTTGGAGCAGCTTTCTAATGTTGAAGAAGTTAGGCAAATTTGAAAACTCAGGAGAAGTTAAAAGTGAAGGATCTTTTTAGACAAGTAAAATTCAGTATAGGGAACAAATGGTGGGACCAATCAATATACATATGGAGTATTTTGTAACTAGACATTGTCCACCCACAGACAGTAGCCATGCCCTTTGAATCAACAATCATAACAAAGGACATAAAATACATCCAGACTCCAGAAGCTGAGAAAGAAAACTAACAGCCTCAAAGGTTTTAACTTAAAAAGCGGGAGATACACTCACTCAAAATCCCACCTTTTCTAGTACTCTTTAAAGCCAACACGTCATAACAAATCAGTCTCCCAGGCCATTTCATCCACCTCCTACTCCCCACCAAATACCAGCTCCCTAGCACGATCCCGGCCAATCCAAGCATGACTGATGGCATAACGACGCTTCACCACCTCCAACAGCAGCACAAATAGGCAAGGTGTGGCCAACACCCTTCCCTACCTTTTAGTTCATTTAAATAGACTCTTTAACATTTGGCTTAAGTTGCCACCAGTCAACATAGCCACCTCACTCATTTTATATAGAAACGAAGCCACAATCTATTAAGCTTTTCTGTATCAGATTCTTTTTCACGCGAACGCGTACACTGCGTCTCTACAGCAATGCAAATAGGACTCTTTCCATCGAGCATACCAACTTTCCGTTATGTTCCCTCAATTTCCACCCAACTCATCATCCATACCTTCCATATATTCATTTTCCATATGACCTCTCACCAAGGACTATTGCGGCTGCAGCTCCCAAACCTGCAAGACCCCTGCAAAATCTGGGAACCCACACTTTTTTTTTAGAAGCTCACAATATATCTACAACTAAGGCATCCCTATTCAGGAAATCCTGAATGTGTTTAGGCATGCCACCCTCAAGGATACACCCCACACCAAGTGCCATACTAAAACGTAACCCTATGACTGCTCTTAACCACAAAGCATACATTCTTGGAGAACTCACCCCACCTTTTGATGTTTGCTTCACATACGGTTAATCAGTAGGAACTCACAACTTTCCAGCCTGCCCAGTCCCCATCACATCATACATTCCTGCCACCCCCTATTCCATAGCTACCATCCACAACCGGAAACTCCACATCCACAGTTCCCAAAACAAGCCTATTGAACATCTCTATCTCTGACTGATAAAAAGAAAAAGAAAAAAACATCTTTAACTTCTTATGCCCAGCCCTCTCACCTTTCACCCAAAAACACAGATTCTAAGGCAGGTCTCTAGAATTCATTAACCCAAAGTCCTGCATCAAAGGAAAACTTCCATTTCTTCTTGTCTATATTGGTCAGACTTTAAAATACTTTCCCAGATCACTCTGAATGACTGTCTGGCCACACCATGTGACGTTAGCAAACCTCATCATTATAGATAAGATGAAGTTGTTACAGGTATCAATATACTTGTCCCTGTACATTAATTATGCTGAACTAGCCCGAAAGAGTGCAACATAGTACTAGATTGAAATATGGTCAAAAAAACCTTGGCTTATGCAAGGAATACAAATACATGTGACCGTTGAAATGATCCAGATGACAGGAGGAAAGAAAAACTAACTCCTTCTTGTACATGTCCTGTGTTAAATGTATAACTAGGACGGACAACAAATAAATACGTGAATGAAGTTAAATAATCAAGAAGACATGCCACAACTGCCCCACAAATTACAGTACCTTTACGTCCCACTCTGTATGTCCCTTTACTTAAAAAATAGTACTTTTCTTCACCTGTCACATGAATTATTAACAATTGAATTAGCATAAACTATAAACTTCACATAATACTATGCTGAAGATAATGTTCATATGGCAATTTTAACAGGTATCAGGAAAAAAAAGGCAGTTTAATGGTGTGTTTGCCAAATGCACATCCTACAAATAATCATGAAGAGAAACATATCCATGCACGTATGAAAAAGTAAAAAGATGGATCAAAACTTAACAATCAAACCACAGAACACATTGTACCATATAACATCACTGATTATCACAAAAAGTGTAAGTCAAAGTGAAATACTGTGACTATGGTTCCCCTGAAAAGAAATAAAAAACTTGAACAAATTTCAAAGCTAGAATAGTGCCAAATAGAAAAAGTGTGAAATTCGGTTAATAAGGTTCACCTCAGACAAGAGATTTCACAAGGTCCACCTAACAAAGGAAAGCATAAATAAATGACACAGCTAGTTCTATCATTTATCATCCCTATAAGATATAAAATGAGTATTTCCTGTAAAGTTAAACAGCAGGTAGTTCATGAGTTACAAATAAAAGTTGCAGTTTGACTTTTAGTCCATATAAATTATATCCTCGTGAAACCTGTTCAGTAGTTCCATGACATCGCCCCTTTTATCCTTTCTATTTTGCTGTGTTTTTTGGGGGTCGGGAAGAATGTGAACTTGATTCTACAAATGCCATATAGCTTGTGAATTTCTGCTTTAACAGAGACTCAAAAGAGTCATCAATACAGCATAAAAGTACAAATGGATAAGTGCTCATGTTATAAATATAATGCTAAATTGCTCCATGCAATTTATCAATATATGGTGAACAAAAAACACACAATTTTCTTTTGTTGTCTAAGCATAAAAATAATCTTCAAGGAACTACAAGATTTCTCAAAATTAAAATATATATATATATATATATTAGAAGGTTACTTTTGACTTTCTTTTCCATTATTCAAGTTTCTCTTCTCTTGGATAACCAGAAAAACTTCTGAAAGGCCAGAGACCAAAAGTTGTAAAGATCAAAATTTCAAACTTCATAAGAGCTTTATGATGCATATTTTTCGTCACACAACCACTTGGTGCTCTCTAGTAGATAAATTCCTTTTTTCAAATTAATTAAAGTAAAATTGGCAGACGGTAGGGTCTTGTTCAGTCGGTTGATATAGCAAACTGACAATCAAGTTAGCTACAGATGATCCAAAAAACATCAAGAAATATATTTTTTTTCTGCAAACAATCAAGTTAGTTCAATATTTGTTTTCTACCTAGCGGTACATAAAGAAAGATCATTTTTTCCTGGCTCAATTAATTTTTCCTCAGGTCTGGTTGTAATGGTTGCAAAAAACTAGACCAGAATGCTCAAATTCTCCAGCTGCCATGAGGAGTGTTGTGATCAAACCATTTTGGTTTTGAATTTCCTTTTAACCATATCATCATTGGAACGAAATTTAACACCCACACTTTCTCGCATATGATGTTGGTTTGAAACATTTACCTTGATGCTGCATTAGGGAACACGAAATTTATGGCTCGCAATAAGAATTGAAGACCACATTATCAGTTCAAAAATTATGTTTTTCCACCAAACTCTTAGGGAAGTTAAACCTCACATGCTGAATTTTCTATAAATTCGATATTGCAACAAATCAATATAACGGCGGTGATTTGAGGTCATTCCATATGAGCAATGCGGATATAATTTGGGAACTCAATGATTGTGACCATTGAATTGTCAGCCCCAGCATTATCGCAATGCATTAAGTCCCTTAGTGATTCCATATATATGCCTTTTGGGCTACATAATGAAGGAGGGCGATTCCGTGTAGTGGAAGACCAAGTGTTTGTTAAAATGTCAGCAAGACCAAAGTTTAGAGATTTATAGACGAGAGCGTGTGCATGTGGGTGTGATAATGCGGGAAATTACTGTGTACATACCCGATCATGGGTAGGGAAGAAGAAGAAGAAGTTGTAACCTGAAAGTGGTTCGGCTGGAAACAGACCCCAAACCATAGCTTTGATCCTTCTTCAGTATTCTCCTAAGTCCTAACGATTTCGATGAAGGTTTTAGGAAGCCATTTGCGCGATATTGATACCAAATACCGGAGCCTGTCTGTATGAGGCTATGAGCAGTACAAGTGAGATGACAATTATGCTTTTAGCTTAGAATCATAGACGAGTCTTGAATTCGAGTTCTTGGACAAAAGTCACGAGGGATGAATACCCTAATCCCGCGTGTCTACTACTTATATTAGTGATATTGGTGTATTAGTATATGTATTTTTAATGTATTTGTGTGTTTTGGTGTATTAATGTATATATTTTTTGTGTCTTAATATTTGTTCATATTAAGAGTTTGAGAAAATTTCATCAACATTCCTTTTAGCTTATTATATCTTAAAAGATGTTCTTTCTAATTTTTGAATCTTCACTAAAATCCTTGTCAAATTAAAGGTTTTAATTAAAACACAATTTTATTAAATTATTTAAGATATATTTTAAGAAAAATTTCATTCACACCGCTTTAGATAGACATATCTTCAATAAAACCGCATTTATTTTATGATTTTTTATATATATAAAAATTCGAGGCGATTAAAATTCATTTTTAATCGATTTCAATCAAATTTTAATCAACTCGCATTAAATTTAATCAGGCCTGATTTTGATACGTAAAAAAAAAAAAACTAATTGACTAAAATTTTAAAACCTAAGAACAATTTAGTAAACTCGAATAGAATTTTAATTGGCGTGAATTTTAATAAACAAATAAATATAAATTATAATCGATTCAAAACGAATTTTAATCAGTGCTAACAGCTCAGATTAAGCTCAAATTCGTTCAAATTTTAATATGCAAAAAAAATGTAATTTTAATAAACTCAAATTTTAATACATAAAAAAATAATCGGCTCAAATTTTAAAATGTAGATAAATAAATTTTAATATATAAAAAAATAAATTTTAATCTGCTTGAATTTTATGTAGAAAAAGTATTTGAGATTTATATAGGAAAAATTTTGGTATGTTAGATAAATTATTTTTACTAAAAATAGAGGTTTAACGACAGAGGGTGTCAGTGATGTTTAAATATAAACTAAAGGGATGTCAATTATGTTTTAAATAACAAATGGGTGTCCTTGAAAATGTGATAAATTGTGACTATAATTTATGGATTAATGAGTTTAACCCAACTTATTATAAACTTAACTCGTCATAACTCATTTATTAATTGAGTAAAAAATGAAATAAAATTATTTTAATCCAACCCATAATCAACTAAACTCACTTGTTTGCCACCTCTACTTGATGGTTTAACCCAAGAGAGAGGGAGAGAGAGAGAGATGAGAAATATGTTTTTCGGATTTATAATTTTTAATAGTGTCACACTCAATTTATTGACTTAATCACTCAAAATTTACTAAATTAATAGTGAACCTAGTATTTATTAAAATTTAGGGTTAATTACATTGGAAATTCCCAAATTAGGGAGAGTTTATGGTACTGTCAAGGAAAAAGCGGTATCGTACCACAATAAATAAGTGGTTATGAATTTTTGGTCATTAAATATTACTCAAATATGTGGCTGTGAATTTTTTATCATTAATTATTACTCATTGAATGTGATAATTTTGCCTATAAATGTAATAACATTGCATTAAATGGTTGTAAACTCACCTCAAAAGATTGTAACATCACCTCACATCTAGAGGTGATATTTTTACCCTTTATGCTCGTGACCTAACTTTAAATAGTTATAATTTCATATTTAAATATAGGAAAATGCTATGTATCCCAAAACTCTAACCCAAATCTCTATCCCAAATGAAGGGAGACCATTGGATGAGTGGGTCCCATTAATTTTTTCAAATGAGACCCACTGATCCAATGGTCTCCCTTGATTTGAGATGAAGATTTGGGTTAGAGATTTGGGATATATAACATTGTTCTTAAATATAATAATTTTACCATAAATAGTTATAATCTCACATCAAAAAATTATAATCTAACATCTAAAGGTTGTAATTTTACCTATATAGAATGTAATTTACCCTCAAATGATTATAACCTCAAATTCAAATATAGGTAAAATTACAAATAATGAATTATTTTATTTCAAATGTAAAAATTTAAATATTATAAATAATTAATTATTTTATTTTTCATGTATTAAACATACAAGTTTTAAGGGTTTAGTAATGCAAATAATAGATAAGTGAGTAGGTGTCAACTTAGTTGGGATGTATTCATTCTGTTGGATGTAGTTCATCCCCTAATCAAAAATAATATTATTTATTATTTTATTTTTACACAAATATTAAGTTAGAAAAATATTTATTATTTTTAAATAAAGTTGTATTTAAAAAAGCTTGTGAGTAGAGTCGCACGTTAGGTTAGCGGTTTGGATTGTGGGTAGCCTACCCTTACCCAAAGTCCAACCCGGCTCTTCCGATAACTCACTTGGGTAAGAGTTTGGGCCTACACTGCATAGGTCCGGCCCGAAAAAATTTCACGGCCTAGTTCGGCTCGACCTATGGACACCCCCTAGTCAAGAGTTATCTATAAAAGCCGAGAAATTTTATTTTTTTTCAAAAAGGCAAAATGGTCATTTTGTCACTATAACGCGTTTTTAAAATACTCATGTTATAGACCTCGGATGAGGAAACGAAGTTCGCCGTTGGACTCGTATCGCAAAATCTAGTCACCCTATCGAATCTTTTGTACGTCATTCGAGACAACTGGGTGACGGATGACCCCGCAAAGGTCTCCAAATACAACTATATTAAAATTTAAGTATAATTGGATTAAAGTACCAATAACATAATTTTGGCCCAAATACGGAATATAATAAATCATTTCGGGCCGAAAACGGATCCGAATAAGCAGGGGACACTTGGCACGATCTCGGTCAAGTCTCAAAAATTATAAATAGGGCTAAAAAATCATATTTTTAGCACAAAATATCCCCATTATTCTGCTGGTTCATCCGCCCAAGAGAGAAGAGAGAAAATAGAGAAAAACTTAAATTTTCAATCTTCTTCCGACAATTTTCAAAGTTCCGTCGGTCGGAATCCGTCGAGTCAAAAACTAAAGTTCTTCTACACGGCGAAGGCTACGCAGCCACACAAAAAACAAGAGATTTCATCGAAGATCCAAGAGGAGGATTTTAGGAGATCAAGATCTTGAAGGTTTGGTTGGTGTTCTTAGAGTTCTCTACACTCCATTTGAGGTAGGGATCCTCCTACCTTAGTTTATTCTTTCTTTAGATGTTGGCAGACTAAGGGCTAATGTTGAATTTAGCCCTACACTTGTCTAATGCTATGGAAATGAGGGTAGAAAGGGCTTAAGTCAATTTCTAGTTTGTTTTGATGTGTGGGTGTTACTTGAATAGATTCTTGTAACTTGGTGAATCCGAAAATATGCTATGTGTTACATATTTATGCTTGTAAAAGAGTTATGTGATTATATGACTTGGTGCCCTTAAGGTGTTTGATGAAATGTCTTGGATATTTAAATGTTGTTGTTTTGTAAAATAACATAGCTAATCATGTTGTGCTATGTGCACTTATGCTAGTTGATATATATATATATATATATATATATTGAGCATGATGGAGTATGAAATTTATATGCATAAGATATAATTTTCATGGACTATGATGATGTGATATTCATTACATGTTGGGCATATTCATGATATCACATTCATGGGACATATGTATGAGTGTGGGTGCATGGTTGATCAACACCAAACTTGGTGTTTGATGGGTGGGCTCGGAAAAAAATGGATTGAAAATCTAATTGAGTCTCACGGTTGCATGCATGAAAATTTGTGTAGGGTATAGCAAGAAGGGCTAGACACCCCCTCAGGTGCAAGATCCGACCATATGGTTTGGGCACTTTCGGACAGTAAAATTTCAGAAAAGTGTCATGGTGTACGGAACCGACGGTTGTGATACCAAAATTCGTTGTCCAACAAATATACAAGATTTTGAATTATAAAGTGTTCATTCAATGAGTAACTACTATCAATGATGTGATTTTATAATTGAAACAACTTTTGTTTTCAAACGATCATTGGATGGGGTTTTCTTCAAGTGACGAGTCATTTCATAAGTGCATTGCATTGTGTTGTAGGAGTCGGTGTGGACTCGGGTTGAAGTGCGTGAGTGAGTATCACTTCATTTCATGGCATGACATGATTGCATTCCAACATTGAATGCATATTCTTGTACAGGATGAATTGGTTATATGTTGCATGAGAACATTACATTAGCATGAGCATCTAAGGGGGAATAGCCTCTTGATGATCTACTCTACTGGGCGTTGGCTCGCCCTATACGGAAACACATTTCAAGTGTGGAGTATATTCCGGTGGACGGAGCACATTCGAGTCACCGACAGTGAAGAGGGGCGACATGTGGTCATGTTGTTTTGAGTTTTGTAAATTAAGTATGACAATACTTGGTATGAAATTGTAATGGAACTATATTTGGTATGTAAATATCATGTTATATGAGTTGGAGTTGATTTGTACATGAATTGATTAGTTTTGAGAAGTTTTGAAATGAATTGGAAATGACAAACTATGGAAATGGGCAAATTTTAGGTTTAACTACCAGTAGTCGTGACCTAGAAAGTAGCAGCTACCGGTGGTCAACAGGTAGTCGTGGATCAGAAGGTCTTAGGCTATCGGTAGTCGTAGGTCCAGAGGGTTCTAGCTACCGGTAGCTAACAAATAGCTTCCGGTACAGATTTTTCAGAATACCCGAACTACCGGTAGTCGATTGACACCTACCGGTAGCCAGTCTAAAAATCTGAAATTTTAAAAAATTATTTTGCCAAGCTTTGACTTAAAATTTTCTTCCTTTATTAAATGACCAAATTGGACTCTAATGAGGTGTGAACCATGACGTGTTTGACTTGGATGCTCTTAACGTAGTGTCGGATTATGCGACATCCAGGGGTATTTTCGCCGGTTGACGAGTTATCAACGGTTAATTAATGATCCCCGAATTTTAAGGTGTCATATTATCCAAATTATTCTTTTGTCCATATTAATTTAACTATTATGTAACAAGTTTATAATAAAAAATCTTTAAATATTTAAAGATGATGTGCATTGAAATTTATTCAATACTTCGGGCACTAAAATTATATAATTAAAATATTAGGACAAAAAAGAGATAAATTGCATATTTTAGGGACCTTTAGTACAATTAATCCTAAAATTTATTATCAATTCAATAATTATGATGAATTAGATAAATAAATTATATCAATAAATTAAATTTAAATAGTTTTACCGTATAATTTGTGGAGAGACAATGTCTGCGCTACCTTTATTCCAATGTCATAATTTATGATTCTTAATTAATTTTAAAAATTGAAAAAAATAAATTGAATGATTGTCACCACAAGTATTGCATTTAGCCTATATTTTGATGAGTTACAGAAATACAAAATTTCGAGTTAAACATGCATATTAATTTTTTTTTACAAATCAATAAAGTTTTATTGGAACACCAATTGTGTAAATGATTTATTTATATGAGAATATTTGATTTTATGTTTTAAAAAAATAATAATTTTCATAATTAAATTTAAATGGGCAAACAATTCAATGTAATAAAAATTAAGGTTAACACTTAAAAAATTGGACTCCATTTGACATAAATAGAACATTGATTTTAGAAGGTTTTTCATATAATGAAAAATATGACATATTTTAATTAATAAATGCATTTATTTCATGAGTCGAGATTTGCTGCACTTATTAACTATAATTATTATGTATTCATTATTTTTAATTTTTAAATGTCACGGGAAAAAAATAGTAAATTATACATATAACCTATAAACTATAATTTTTAAGTCAATTAAACTCTTGATTTTTTATTTTTTTGTATCAATTAAATTTTTAAACTCTCTAATTGTGTCAACTGAACAATTCTGATTGTTTGTGTTAAATTTTTTAACGAAAAATGACAAAGTGTGTTACTTAAGTGATCCAAATAGTTGTAATAAACTATACATATAGATCTCAAACCATGACCTTATATCAATGAAACTGCTAAACTCTTTTTTTTTGTGTTAATTGAATTCCTAAATTATCTAATTAAGTTAATTGAAATTTTTTATTTTTTGTGAGTCATATGGTAACGTGAATGTACACTCTAACGGAGGGAGTCAAAATGACTCAATTAATACAAACACAATTAAAGAGTTTATAGACTCAACTGACATCCGATAAAAAAAAAAGACTCAACTGACATAAAAAAAATTTAAATGCTTAATTGATATAAATATTATAGTTTGAGAATCAAATGTGTAGTTTGTTAAAAAAAAAAAAAGGGAGGGCGAAAGGGACTCTCGGTCCTCAATCCTTATTCTCCCATGTCCAACGACACCATTACGGCATTACCCAAGCCCCCTCGTCACCCGACTTCAATCACCCGACAATGGCCACCCAAATCCTCAAAAAACTCACTCTTAAACCCGCCACCGCCACCGCCACCGCCGTCCGCTCCAAAACAACCTCGGCCGAGTACGTAGCCTCCAGAGCCCGAGACCCAACATTTGAAAAACTCATGGACAAGTACAAAAACCTCTTCAAAGTCTTCTCCATTCAAGACCTCATCCTCGCCCACCCCACCACCTCGACCACCACCACAAACCATCCCTCCATCTCCATCGACTTCCTCAACCGACTCTCCCAAAAACTCCACCTCAACCGTGGCGCCACCCACTTCCTCCGCAAATACCCCCATATTTTCGATATCTTCTACGAACCCACCAAGTCCCAACCCTTCTGCAAGTTAACCGACGCCGCCCTCGAAATCTCCCGCCAAGAATCAGAAGCAATCAACGCCTCATTATCTACTGTCATCGACCGGTTGGTTCGGCTTCTATCTATGTCGATTTCCAAGTCGTTACCACTTCGAGCTATCTTCAAAGTATGGAGGGAACTTGGTCTGCCTGACGATTTTGAGGATTCGGTAATTGCGAAAAATTCTCAACTTTTTGCACTTTGTGATGGAAATGAACCCAATACACATACATTGAAACTTGTAAGTGAAATACCCAGGAATACTTTAGTTGCTGTGGTTGAGAATTGGAGGGTAATAGAGTGTTGTAAGGAGGAATGCAGTGTTGATAGGATGGAAATTAGGTATAGTTTCAAACATGGGTATCCGCCTGGGATGAGGTTGAGGAAGAATTTCAAGGCAAAAGTTAAGGAATGGCAGAGATTGCCGTACATCGGGCCATATGAGGAAATGGGGGAGAAGAAGAGGACCACGGCTGGGAAAATGGGAATAGAGAAGCGGGCGGTTGGGATTTTTCATGAGTTTTTGAGTCTGACTGTGGAGAAGATGGTGGAAGTAGAGAAGATTAGTCATTTTAGGAAGTGGTTTGGGATTGATTTGAACACAAGGGATTTGTTCTTGGATCATCCTGGCATGTTTTACTTGTCAACAAAAGGAAAGCGACATACTGTGTTTTTGAGAGAGGCGTATGAGAGGGGGTGCTTGATTGAGCCAAATCCAGTTTATGAGGCTAGAAGGAAGCTACTTGATCTTCTTGTTCTGGGACGTCGTGGTTTACCTACTGGTGGTTGTAAGTTGGGGAGTATTGGGCAGAATGAAGATGATGGATTGGAAAAAGAAGGTAGTGATTGAGGTCATGGCCTTTCAATTAAGAAAAGTTGACATGATTGAGAATTGGGGATGATACTCCTTTGCTGAGAAGGGCTCTAGGATTCGCAACCACAAGAAGAAAACTGAAGTAAAGACAGAATTGCAGGAATTGCCCTTGGAAGGTAAGGTTGGACGATAATGTGTAATATTACTGGTCGCAATGTTGGTGATTCTTATTGTATTCGCTATTGGTCATCAGGTTCATCTCTTGAGATGACTACTGGAGTCACATTATATGCGGATAAAGGAAAAGCTAGAATATTTTAGCTGATAGGTTTTTCTTCGGAACTCTGACTTCTATGACTAGAGGTAATCTCTGGAAAGATTGGATGGATTGGACATTCATTATTTTAATCATCTTAACATGCGTATTTGAGTTTTCAGTATTCATAATATTGTTTGGTATGCTACTCCATGCTGCTGACTCTATTCTCAGTAGTACGAAAAAATTTGTTGAAGTATAAACTTATGACAGTATGCAAATTGATGATAAAATTGAATTGTGGGTCTTTTAGAGATGACGTTTCTGGCACTTGTCTCTCTGATTGTGTTTGCGGATCCATGTATTTCTGAAGTGTCATGAATACATATACTTGCTGAGATGGTTGAAGTCCATACACATAGCACATTGTGCATTTGATTGAAGTCTATACTATAAGTATGTGTTTGGAAAGTGGACCTTTCAGAAGCTGATTATTTTGGACTCCTAATCTTTTAAACCTTTGCATTGTGTAATCATTGACCACGAGTAGGACAATAATTTGTGTTGTATAATCCTACCTGCTTCGCAGAACCCTTGGTCCACCTGCTTTTGTGGAGTTTTATCGTGTTCATAAGAATCCTTCCCTGAACAAAATCTTTGGTCCATGTTGTTCCATATGATTTTATGTCTTTCATCTTACTAGTTGCTCCACCAGCTTTATTACTCATGTTTGTTTTTCCATTTTAACTTATAGATTTGTTGGAATATTATACTGTAACAGTCTGCCCAATCGGATGTTGTTATGTGCTCCGTAGTTGGGTCAGGGCCTGAATACCATTATGTAGATGAGAGAGAACAAAAGATTTACTCGCACACATGCTAGGCAAGTATTGTCCCCTTCACTTAAGAGGCTTACATTTCACTTTCTTAGGTTTTTTATTATTATATTTGTGCGTGTGTGCGTGTTTGGTTTGAAGTTAAGCTGCTTGTGCTTTTGAGTTCACTTCGAGATTATTTTTCTGATTTGCAGGAGGTCGTTTTGCAGAGAATGGGATGTGGCTCTTTTATTTAAAAACACATTTTGCATAGATTTGTGGACATGCTGAGTTTAGTTGGAAGGTAATCGATGCAGGATTATGCTGAGAACAACTTGAAAATCTTGGAGGACATGTAGAAAGGAGTAGGCGGTTTTTTGGTTTGGAAGATGAAGGGATATTGCAGGTAAGGAAAGGGATATGGCTGAAAAGCTAGTTAGCTCATATTAGAAGATAAGAAAATGGCTTAGAGCTAATCATAAATATCAGTCTTAGGGGAATGGCGAGATTAGGCCAGTATAATTTTTGGCTTACCCCACAAGCTATACGGGCTGTTTGTTGGGAGGGGGGAATGAACTGTTAGAGATCTTGTGAAAACCCACACTTGAAATCATTAGTGCAGCTATGAGGATTCACTACTAAAGGTGCTACTCTACGAGGGGCTTCAATGGGCTTCTTTTTCCTTTTCCACCTGATAAGCCAGGAAGACAACCCAGTTTTCTCTTTCAATTAAACTCTGCATGACACATAGCAACAGCAGGCGGCCGCGTCGTTTGTTTGTGGTAACACATGGACCTCACTCCAGAACATACCAATGTCGAATTGAGCCATCTCATTTTTGTTGGATTTGTGTTTGCATGTTATCTTTCCACATATATGTTTTATTTTTCCATGTGCTTGGTAGAAGTTTATTGTATACATGACCGACTTGTTCAACTATTTAGGCTAATATGTCACCAAAGTGTCCTGCTGAGGTCTTAATTTAGTCAGATGCAAACATCAAGAGCATGAAGAAGAAGGGGGGGCAGTATATTTGTGGCCTTCCCAGTAAACTGGTATGTTGTGCCCAGAATTTGTCTGTAGGACTCTATGTGATGTTCATGACTAAAACTTGATAGAACTTGTTGCCATCTGAAACTGGGATTAGATTGCAAATTGTGGTCCTGTGTCTTTACTTTAGCCCCTTCTGTTTGTCCAACAAAGGAAAAAAATATCGATTGCATCTTCTGTATTTCTTTTGTAAAGGAACATCTCTTGTTATGTAAATAGCAATTGTAAAGCTCGTCACTCCTCCTTTGGACATTTCCTGTGCCTGTTACTCGTATTGCATTTGAATTGCCCGCTGCTCATTGTTTTCCTAGTTTTCTGGTATTTGATTTTAACTTTGGCACCGGTGCAGTTTCTAGCTAATTCTGAATGGTTTACACTCCAGCATCGACTCATTCACTGTCATGGTGCTTGTTATTTAGGAAATTTGTGTTGTAAATTGTAATGCTTGCTTTAAAATTGTGCTCCATACCTCGTAACCCACCGGGCATTTCTCTTTTCAAGTGTTGTGTCACTTCGCTGCGGCTATTTTGGATTGCAGTTCAAAATAGTTCAAAGCTCAGACCTTGAGAGGAGCAGAGAGTTCAAGTTCCCTTCAGATTTTAGTGACAACCGCGTTGTCCATAAAAGTGATTTGAAACATGACAAGTGAGCACTAGCCAAAACAGGTACTGCTTCAATTTTTGCCAAGGCCACACTTGATGACATTGTTAGTCCTTAGAATGTTATAGCAGAAATGAAACACTCTGCTAGGAAGGGTTAAACCCAAAAGTAAGGGCACCTTTGGGTATTATTGCTCGTCCAACATCAATGCAAAATGCTCAACAAAGCTTCACAAGAGAGTCCAAATGACCAGCATACCCAAGCTCACATACCCGAGTCCAAATGACAAACATACCACATACCAATAATATACACACCCAATAGTTCAAAAAATGCCTCGAATGTGACCCGATTGTGACTTTAAAATAGAAAATGAAATGGTTCGATTTTCTTTTGACACCCATACGTGCCCTATATCACCAAAAACTGGTTTTTGAATTGCTGAATCTTGTGGAGACAAACTTGGGCCCTCTCAATAGCAGCATCAACACTGTCATTCCTTTTCATGTACCCACCACCATGACAAACCCTCGGAAGTTTTTGTCTGCATGCTTCAGCACTACTCTCCATTCTTCTTGGCATCTCAGAACCACACTTCTTCCTCTTCTTGCTTGTTGAAGCTGTTTGACACCAAAAGCAAAATGGGTGAATAAGTAGTTGGGCCATTAATTATAGACAGCATTTGCCAACCCAACACCAGGGGGCATCTTAGCATGATAAACAGATAGACTTGAATAATCGAGTTGATACGAACTAAAACTGACAAAGATATTTCAGTAATGTTACATATCCCAAATTTGTATCCAAAAAGTGCATCCCAAATTAATGGGAACCATTGGATGAGTGGGTCCCAATAAAAAAAGTTGGTAGGACCCACTCATCCAATGGTTCCCATTGATTTGGGATGCAAATTTGGGATACAAATTTGGGATATGTAGCATTGCTCAAGATATTTTAATCCGATTTACTCACAACACGAATTAGACACCAGACATGGCAATACGACATCAAGACAACACCATCCATGTATAATTATAAATAAGTTGAATATGAATTAAAACACCTTTATACAACACCAACTTAAAGCATTTCCGGTCCTTAGAGCATCTCCAAAGGGCTTTGGTAAAGAGCCCTTCTTAGTTATTTTAAATAGCTTCTCCATAAAATGTGGCTCCAACAGACTATCTATTTCTCATAACCCACTTTTCACTCGCTTCTTCTTGCACCAATTTTCTCCTCTCTCTCTCTCTCTCTCACACACACACACTTAAACTCCATAGCACAAAAACTACACAATACTAAAGCTCCACTGCACCCCGAATTTCGTCTTCATTAATCACAGAAGCTTCATCTCATCGTCCACTCAGGTATAGAGTTTTCTCTCAGAAGCTGTGTATTTATACCACAAAAAAATCCACAAAAAATGCACTGAAATCTCACCAAAACCCATCTAAAAATTAATAAAAACCCATAAAAAATCCACTAAAAAACCCACGGAAAACCATTAAACCAAGCGAAATCTGTCTCTCAGTTCCCCTGAAAATCGACTGAACCACCAAAATTTGTCTCTCGACTCTCTCTCTTCGCTTTGTTCCGATTTGTTGGAGAGAAGAAATTAGAAGTAATGAAATTTTCTTATTATGAAAATTTTTGCTTGGATTGTGTGAAATAATATTACCTAGATCGTGGGTCGCTTTGGTATATAGTACGAGTACGGCTACACGGTACAACACTCTCTTAGGTATGTGGTACAATGAGAGTAAGTTTAGCTGGTACAATGTTTTCGGTCGCAATTCGTTTTGAAACTCTTATGTACAACGTTTTCACTACTATACAACATTATATATCACAGAACATTCATAAACACTAAATTAGTTATTAATTATCTTATAAATGTGCTTGATTTTCTATTATCTAAAATAATATATAATTATAAATTTATATACATTTAGTCAATTAATATATATTTTATATTTGTATTATATGTTTTAAAACAAATTGATTTAGAGTTAGTATTATAATTTGATGTCATTCATTTTGGTGATTTGGATTGCGAACCCACCTCGTTTGGGATCGATGTACCTAGATCAGGCGTCGTTAAGAGTTTAGTGATCTGTGATAACCATTGTGTGAAATGAGTTGCTGTAGTTTGTTGCTTGGGTTGTGTGGAATGAGTTGGTTGGATTGTATGGAATTTATCTGTGATATTTTTTCTGAAATTTTTCTGGTCAATTATGAATTTTTTCTGAAATTTTTCTGATTTTCTGGTTTTGCAATGAATGATAAAATCTAAGGAAATGATTTGAACTAAAAACATGATCCGCGAAAATTTGTGAATTTTGGTTGAATTTATGAATTGTGGTTTAATTAATTAAAGTTAGTTGAAATAAAGTTAGTTGAAATAGAGTAGCAGAAGTTACTCTTTAAAATAGATAGTGTAATAAAAAAATATATTATGACTAGCTATTTTAACTAGTATCGTTGGAGTTGCTTTTACCTTCTTTTTGCCTTCAAATTTAAATTCGAGGAAAAATAGTTTCAATTGCTTCTTCATCGCAAGACTTACCCATACCAAATAAAAATAAACTATTTTTTAAACCCAAATCAAGAGAAATTTTCTTTTAAATTCAAAATTTTAATGGTGGAATTTCACTATTTTTTAAAGATTTAATTGTCAAATTTTATTCACTTTTAAATTTGGGCTTATCCTCTATTAATATAAATTTGAATTTCTCCATTAAAGAGTTTTATACCAAATCATATATTTTACCCTTTTTTTATTATTCAAATTTAAGTAAAGATTTGAATTTTCATCGGAGATGATCTTGCTACATAAATCAGACGCCAAGCCAGTCCTAAACTAATAACAGAAACAAGAAAGCAGCCCCTGGGGGAGAGAGAGGGAACTAACCTTGGGTGGTAGCAGTGGAACAGGACATCATGGTGCTGTTCTTGGGAAGCTGCAAGTTTTGGGACTCGAGGAGGAAGATGAATGATTTGAGCTCAAGTTTCAGATAATCAAAACGATGAGGGTGATGGGCTTCCAGCATCTGCAACTCTTCTTTAGCTTGTTGTATCATGGACCACCCAGCTGACCCAGATGATGATAGTGGCCATTCCAATACCATATGACCTGCAAAAAACACAAAAGCCCCTCTCAGCTACTGAAAATGGAAAGCCAGAAGAAAATCTCAGAAGCCAAAAAAGCTTTAAATTAATGGCAAATAATAAAAGGAAGCTGAAAAGGCTACTGTGTATCTAGTAGCATCTTTTTGCAGTGGCGAAAAGAATATGGAAAGACATCCTGCCGTTTCTTTGTCCCCAGACCACTTTGAATGGGACAAGACATTTGTGTACCCCATTTGGGCAAGTCTCCTAGAAAGACGAAAAGGGAAAGAAACAAAACATAAAAATGAACCCAAAAAAAAAAATTTGTTATTTTCATTTAATTTAAAAAACTAATTCAATAAAATTATTAGATTAAAGGCGAGATCATTTTAATATTAAAATTCATAATTAATTTAATAATTATTCGAATTAGGTTCATGGTGGAGCCATACTACCCTGATGGTGTGGAATAAGTCTAAATTCTACATTTATGTGGGTTATTATGTCTAATTCAAAGTAACAAGTTAGATTTAAGTATGTTTATTAGATTTAAGTATGTTTATTAAAAAAAAAATTGGACTTAATTTATGATCAAATTTACATAGTTAATAGGAGAATCATATTTTGCGCTTCAAAAGATTTAAAAAAATTTATTTTGCATATTCAAAAATTAAAATTTATATATTACGTGTTCAATGTATAAAAAAAATTATAATGTAACCCTTATGTTATCTTTTATTATTCATTCCATCATAATCAAAACGAGCGTGCGACACTTCGAAGGCAGATTCACATTTTAATTCGTGAACAATTTCATGAACATTGTGAAAAGGCGAAAGGACGGTTGTCCGCGCACTTTTCGAAAATGACATAAATATATTCTAATGCCGCGAAGGCAATAATGTCTTACGATCTGAAAATCTTCGCAGAAATGGATACAGAAACCCACCTATTGAAGTTGACAAATTGAGCAAGGAAATTAATAAAATGACCACATTATAATATTTTTATTATATTAAATGTATAATATAAAAAAATTAATATTTGAAGCTGTAAAGTGAAAGTTCTTAAATTTTTTAAGGTAGAAATTTTTTTTGTCCTAGTTAATATAAAATTGATAAGAAGTTTCAGTATTATATGTTGTCCATTGCTAATCCAAACTAACAAATTAGACTTATTAAGGCTCTGTTTGGTAACGTTAAAATTTTTTGTTTTTCGTTTTTATTTTGATATTTAGAGAAAACAAGAAAAAAAAACTTGTTTGCTAACCGTTTATGTTTTTCGTTTCTGTCACCGTTTGATAAACGAGGGGCCATTTTCAAAAACAAAAAAAAAAGTCGTTCTTGGTTTCCGTTTTTCGTTTTAAAAGAAAAACGGAAACGTTATCAAACGGGGCCTAATAGATTTTATTTATGATTAAGATTCTATTTTGATCAATCAAATATGGATTAATTTTATAGATAGATAATTAGGTTTGAACACATTATGTTATAACTTACACATTCAAATTTTGGATATCTAATATCTTACTAGATTATGGTGCAATCTGGACATAACTGGTCGAGTTTTACGTTAACTAATATTTTTATATCATAGCAATTTTAAAATTTTACGTACTAATTTTTAGTAGATTTGAATACAGATTATAAAATAAAATTTATTCAATTTTCCAATAGAATTTTTAAAATACGAATTCCCATTGAGAAGCCGATGGAGATTAGGTTATGTTAGCTCATTATGTTAATATTTTAGAGCCAAGTATAATACTATCAAGGATATCAAAACCATATGGGCTCGTTTGGTAGCCGTATTAGAAATGGATGGATTAAATAAAGTAATACGGGCTAATACAATACAGATGGATAAAATATAAGATTAAATGGAGTATTAGAATAATACATAATTTTATCTAGTGTTTGGCGTGCACAATATAAGCATTGGATAGTAGTTATTTAGTCCAATCCGTTGTTTGGTTAGAGAATTATTTTATTGTATTAATGTTAAATTAACAAAAATACCCTCAATGAATTATAGTGTTTGACACTACCAACAACATGAATGATATTATGATCCCCTCCAAATGTCATCATCGTTAATCGAGAATATGATCGAGATTTACCCCAATTACCAAAAAGATAAAATTTATTTTTTTTATACTTACAAAAAAAATTGCATTAAGGTAAAAAAATTCCATTAAGTTAATAACAGTAATAATTAACTAACAATAATATCAATAAAAATGCCACCAATCAATAAAAATACCATCAATCAAAAAAATAAAACTTTATTCGAATCAATGCATTTATGTGAACTATTACAAATCCACATAACAACTCAAAACTATAGATAAAAACTAAAAAAAAAAAATAAAAGTCGCATTAAAGCCTATGTTGAGTCAACTTATTTATTTCTAAATCTAGAAAATGACATGAACTCGCCACCGAAATAAAAATCTTCTCACTTTAAAGTTTACCATCAAGAAGCATTGGCAACCAATATGGCTTTGCAATATCGGGCAAGCTGAAGAAATAGTCGACTCTTTTCTGATCATTCACAATCATTTGCCCAGCTCTTAT
>CM042190.1:24342750-24372463 GCA_023539305.1 Ilex asprella
AAAAAACAGTAACACCATACGCTTAAACATAATACAAGAAAAAAATTCAAAATAATTTTTTTATATGTAAACTCTTAACAAAGGAGGACATTTGTGTCAATTTGTATGTTTATACCGTCCATTCATTTAACCCATGAAAATAATATCACCTGATTGGTGGTATTTATTAATACCATCTACAAGGCATTATGACTACTGTTCATACTGGGTCGGTATTACGACCCGAAAAATAGTACTGACTGTAAAATGCTAAACAAACAAGGTATAAGGTGAACCCCACATATTATTTTCTTTATATCACCCTCTTATACCACTCTTATACCAGAAGCAAACAAGCCCTAAATGGGATAATATAATGTTATGTTTATCAAATATTTAACTCAAATGATGTGAGACAACTTTTTATTATCAAATAAGTGGGTCTTATTAATGTTCAATATCGAAGGTTGTGGCACATCATTTGGAATGGAAGATTTGGTAAGAAATTTTGGTAAACATAGCATTTTCCTTGAATGGGACTCCTTTCATGATTTATGGTGGAATTACCACGTTTTTAAAATGCTAAAGGTACAATATGATACTTTTTAATGTTTAAGGGGGATAAAGTGTAAGTAGATTAGCGCTTTAGGGTTCAAAGTGAAATATTAGTCATAACCGAATAAGCTAAAGTGCGCCCACTAGTTTTTCCCTCCGATTCCGTTAACCCAAATTTTCATCAAACCATGGGCGGGGAAACGAAATCCATCAAATAATTTTTATTTATTTTTTAATGATTAGCAGTGTTTAAGTTATCTCATTCTTGATTTGATCAAAAACTTACAACTAATTCTTATTATCACTTAAATTATTATTTAAATTTCATCTAATAATTTTTTACGACAATGGTATGAGAATGATCAACCAAATTAACACAAAAATTATAAATTATTTTTTAAAGTTGTGAAAAATATTAATGTACACATTCATTGATTCGAACACCCGTTGCTTATTTTCATAAATATAATACTTTAAAATCATATTTATTTTATAAAAATATGATTCAAATACATAATTTTGAATTTTATTTTTTATTTTTATCTACTTGAAGGGATTTTTACGATCACAAATAGGAGTGTTAATCGAGCCCTTATCGAACCTTTGTCGAGTTTAATTTATATATAAACGAGCTGACTCATTTAATTATTTATTCTTTAATGAACTTAAAATAGTGTTTAAATTTGACTTGATAAATCGCCCTAATCACAAATGACAATGTGGCATAAAAATACATTTAAAACCGTACTTTCAAGTTCTTTTTTTGTTTTGCCATAACAATTTCTATATTAAAAGGTGTGAAATTAATTTTTATGATTTAAAAAAATAAAAAAATAGTATAATATTAAAAAAGTAAATAGTATAAAGTACAGTTGTACTCTCGATACACGCATTCTCTCTCCATCCACTTTCCAAAAAAACCCAAACGGACAAAGAACCAGTGAAGCCAGGCGGTGGGGGCGTGGCATTGAGAGAGAGAGAGAGAGAGAGGATGGAAGAGTCCTTACCTGAGGAAAGAGTCTTAGTGCCACCGGACGATCTCCGGTGCGGTAGGAGTGATGGCAAGTCGTGGCGGTGTAACCGGTGGAGAATCCACGACAAGAGCCTCTGTGAAAAGCATTATCTTCTTCAAAAGCTTCCAAAGAGTTCCAAAGTAGAATCTTTTTCCACTCCGACTAGCTCTAGGGTTACAGGAAAACGTACCAAAAGCGGAAACGTTGGCAGTGGCGGTGGTTCTTCGGTGAATAAGCCGCAACAATCAGGGCTTTCTTCGTTATCTAACAGGAAGAAGCAGAAGAGGAGGGGTGGAGGTGAGTCGGAAGAGGAGGTGATTCCGAAGAAGAAGCCGAGGAGTAAGTTGGTGGAGGAAGAGGAGGAGAGGGTTAGTCTGGTGAAAAGAATTAATGGGAATGTCGGAGTCAAGCCGAAGAAGAAGAGGGTTTCGGAGGAGGAGGAGGAGGAGGAGGAAGAAGAGGAAGACGATGATGGGGGTTTGGAGGATAATGGGGATGTTAGTGAGCTGAAAGTGTTCAAGACCAAGGGACGACGGACGAAGACATTCGTAATGCCAGCGAAAAACAAGCAAAGTGAAGAAGAAGAAGAGAGCGATGGCGGTAAAAATGGCTATGATTCAGAAAATGAGGAGGGTGGTAAATTGGAGAAAAGAGGCAATGACGGTGTCAAGAACAAGTCATCGATGTTGGGGAGTAAGAAGGAGGGTCCTGGTGATCAAGAGCAGAAATTGGGACCCGGTGCCAAAGTGAAACCAAAGGAAGAAGAATCAGGCGAGGATAGTGAGGATGATTACGACAGTAGTGATGGGCCAGAGGAGAACGAGGATGGTAGTTTGGAAAAATTTGAGAAAAGGAAGGGCAAAACTGAGCCTCTGGCGCGAAGGAAGAAGGAGGTTAAGAAGTTTCAAGAGAAGAATTCCAAAATAGTGAAGGCAAAGGAAGAAGATAATTCGGTTGAAGATGATTACGAGGAGGAGGAAATTAGACCGGTGAAAAGAGCCAGTAAGCATGCCAAAATCAAATCATCTTCTGTGCACAGTAAAAAGAAGGTTCAGAAAGAGAAAGACAAGAAACCGGGTTTGGGGACCAAAACTAGTGATGGTGATGTTTCAAATGGTGTCGAGAGTCTAGGGAAAAGAAGGTCTCTTTTGAGGCAAAAGAGCTTTAAACCTGATCCTAGGAGGAGGGTTTACAGTACCGATGTAAGCTTGAACTTATCTCATTTTCTACCTTCCTCTCTATATGTATTGTTTCTTTTATCTGATTCTATAGCTGAAGAACAAAACCCTTTCTCTGCATAAACAAATGAACAGGATCCAGAAGATGATTGCCAGATGTGCCATCAGTGCTTCAGCAGTTATAGGAGGGTGGTGCGGTGTCGCAGGGGTTGCCGCAAACGGTATTGTGGCCCTTGTATTCAGAGATGGTAATATTTATGACATTTATGCATATTTTCCAAATATGTCCAATTTAATGTGACCCTTCAATACTAATTTTTTTCCTGGAATTATGTATATATGTATGTGTGGATAATGAGAATCAAGTTTCCTGCATGTTTTACATTGGTGTACTGGAGTATCTGAATAACATGGGTATTGATAAGTGGATGCCACGAGCAATGATTAACTACATAGTAATGCATAAACTCAGTTATTAAATGCTGCGAGTTAGTGCCAAGAGATATTGCAATTGCTTACCTTCACGGCTTCTTATCTTTTTCTTGTTAGTGTATGTGCATGCATATAAAGCTTGGTAGGTGCATGCAGATATGTAGTTTACCATTGTTAATTAATTCTTCCTCTAAACTTTTGTCTTCCATTGATGTTTTTGACGTACTGCAAAGTATTGTTAAGTCAAACTATGTATTGGCAATGTGTTGGTGTGACTAATATGAATTGTGGTTTATAAACATCTATATCTGGAACCAATTAGTGCCAGATAGTTTCTTCTGGAACTCTTGGTAGATAACGATGATGTTGATCCGCTACTTGATCAATTATTGACTTACTTATGAGTTGAGGACATTCCATGTGTAATTATGTCAATTGTGATATAGTACAATCTCTCAACTCCGTGTATTTTTTTGAAGCAATAGTTGAACTTCCCTAGATTCTAATTGACCATAAAGAATGCCTACGAAAGATGTGGCCCTTTCTAATGTCATGTTTGCACAAATTTTTTATCTTTAAAGGTATCCTCTACTATCAGAAGAAGCAATAGCAGAGAAATGCCCATACTGTCGTGGAAATTGCAATTGCAAAGCTTGTTTACGTAGAAATGATATACTCAAGGTTGGTGTTGCTGCATTGGCATTTTGTCTTTCCACCATTGTATGATTAACTCATTGATTTATGATTGACACCCTGTTCTTTTCTCGTGGATCTCATGGTTTATTGCAGGATGCCAAATACATGGGATTGCCAGAAAGTAATGGCGAAAAGATTCGGCACTTGAAGTATCTGATTCACGTACTCTATCCATTTTTGGAACAGTTTGATCATGATCAAGTGTTGGAAATGGAGAGGGAGGCCAAGACACAAGGTATTACTTGCATTTATGGTGCACAAAAAATACCAAAGAATTGAGATAAGTACAACTATGATTAAGCAATGCATTTTATTCTTCAACATCTTATTATATTAGGTCTTCATGCCTGGCCATAATGTCTGGTCATTACTTGCATTGGTTTCAGAGAAGGAAAATTCACAGTACCATAAGAAAAGGAATACACCTGTGGAGACCATGATTAGTACCCTTAAAAGTTCCAATTGCTTGAGAACATTATAACACATGAAAAATCTATACGGATAAACCAAAGCATCAAAGGCTGGAGTAGGCGCTACAAAGTGTGATGTTAACTGGATTCCAAGAGGTAGTCTACCATTAAAGAAGTGGAGGTTGCCATGCCCAAGGAACGTGTTTGTGAGGTATTACCATGTGCAGCCACAACAATACCTCATGTCATAATAACTTGTCAATATGTTGGCCTGTCTTAGTAGGCAGTTTTGGTTAGCTATTACTGCATTATGAGAGAAAAGCAGAAACAGCTCATATTTAATTGGTTGGTTCCAATTAATGTTGGAAATTAGTTTTTCACTGGGGAGCATGGATACTTCCCGGAGTGGTGCCGGGGTCTGAACCTCCTAAAAATGTCCAGAATAGTGAACTCAGTTGGACTCGGCAAAGACACTGCTAGGGCACGACCTGGAAGGGGTGTGATTTCTATTTTTTTTAATATATTTTTTGTTATATAACTTATATACTATAAATGTTAATGGATGTAATGATATTTGATGAAACTTGTGGATATTTATTTTAATTTATTTCAATATGAATCAAAAAATTAATGTTTGTTAGGTCATATTATTAATATTATGTAATATATGCTTTATTTTAATATATTATAACTCTATTATATTATTTTAATAGTTGTATCTTTGCCTTACAGGTGTTTGATATTTTCAAACTTTGCTGTATCTTCATGTTTGTACTTCCTAGGTTTTTCATGATAAGCTATAATGATTGAAAACTTGAGAAGCTGCAGTGTTCATTAGAATTTGATTATAGTACAAAGAATTGTAAAAGGTAGTCTACTCCATCTATCGCTATTGAGTTGGCTTTGCCCTTGGGTGCTTGCGTGAGGTGCACTAGAATTCATGACAAAATACTTCTTTTATGGATAATTCATCTCTATGATGACCATTTATACAGGATTATCACCTTCAGAAGTAGGAATACAGCAAGCAGTTTGTTCTAATGATGAGCGTGTGTATTGGTATGATCCTTTCCTTGAAGAATTTCTAGTTTTCTTGATTTCAAAATTAACTTCTATGGTTGATTTGTTGATATGTTGCGTTGTATCACAGCAATAATTGCAAAACTTCTATAGTTGATTTTCATAGAAGTTGCCCAAGCTGTTCATATGATCTCTGTCTGACTTGTTGCCGAGAAATTCGAGAAGGCTGCTTGCGAGGAGGTAATGATGAAGTTGTGAAGCAGTATGACAGCAGGGGAAGATCTTACTTGCACGGAGGAGAACCTGAGGAATCATCCATTGATTCGATTTCTGAGGATAATAAAAGGTCGATATCTGACTGGAAAGCAAAGGAAAATGGTGATATACCTTGCCCACCGAAGGAAGTGGGTGGCTGTGGACATGACCGCTTGGAGCTAAAGAGTATGTTTCCAGAAAACTGGGTTTCAGAATTGAAGAAGAAAGTAATAGAAATGGTAAAAACCCATGAACTTACCAACGAAGCCCAAATTTCTAGGCAGTGCTGTTCCTGTTTCAAACCCAGTGGTGAGATCGATATTAGCAATAGAAAACTACGGGAAGCTGCTGCTAGACAAGGTTCAGATGACAACTATCTGTACTGCCCTTCGTCAAGTGACATTCAGCGAGGGGACCTTGAGCACTTCCAGAGACATTGGATCAGGGGAGAGCCAGTGATTGTCAGCAATGTACTGGAAGTTACATCTGGATTAAGTTGGGAGCCAATGGTTATGTGGCGTGCATCCCGTGAGGTAAAGTTTAAAAAAGGTTCATCAGATTTGACAGTGACAGCAATTGATTGCCTTGATTGGTGCGAGGTAAGTCCTTTTCAGATACAACTTTGTCTTTGGTCCACGTTGTGTGATTATTCCTTTACTTGTCATAATTATCTTGACGTTACTTATTGTGGGTGTTTGTGTATATGGTTTGTCCATTTAGTTTGTGGTTCATTAAAACAATGATGATTTAATACTACCAATAGCCTGGTTTATCAGTATCTTGGGTGTGGTTTGAATACTAGGGATGTGAGGTGAGATATCTGTTAGCTGAGAAAGTGAGTGAATAGAATAATGCAGCAATTCTGTGGGAGGATGCTCATTTTCTTTGGTTGCATTCTATCTTAATTATTGGCATTAAACACTGGTTTAATTATTTATGAAATCACACATGTACAAAATAAACGGACCTGTACTTTCATGCATGCATCCCATAGCTGTTTTTAGCCATATTTATTCTTTCCCCTTAATTCATAAATGTATTTAATGAATCTTTAGATTGTTTGGCTGTTCTATAGTGGGAAGTTTTGCGACCATGTAGCTTTTCTGCACAAGTGCTAGTATATTTGGTAGACATCTTAATGTTTGTTTTCAGTTACATTTCCACCATGTTTCTGTCTTTCACCATTTTCCACCATGTCAACAACAACATGAATCTGCTACCTATCTCAAGCAGTACCTGTATCGAACTTTCAAACTAATATTTATATCCCATTTAATCTTTACGATATATATTTACACACAGGAATGCTTCATTGCAGTTGTGCATATTTTTTTAGCTGTCTTTTATTTAACCATGAGTAGTTGTGCCCCGTGCAAAACATATATATTTTTTAATGTATGAGTTGAGATACTGTAATTACAAAATTAAAATTTAAGTGAGTTGTTATGGTTAAAAGGTTAAAAGTTAAAATTTAAGTGAGTTACCGTGGTTAAAAGAATAAAAGTTAAAATTTAAATCAGTTACCGTGGTTAAAAGAATAAAAGTTAAAATTTAAATCAGTTATCGTGGTTAAAAGATTAAAATATTAAATTGTAATATAAACTGTTGAATCTAAACAATTTGGACTGTTGTGTTTTTCTGATTGAGGAGCTTGTCAAGCAGGGGGCTCTGTTTTATTATTATAGATTTTCCCCTTTTCCATTTCTTTACTTTTTTGGATAATAATTGCATTTTTTTTTGGGATTACAAAGTCACATAAATGGGTTTGGTGGTTTATTATTAATCCATTAGTATTGGTTAGGATTAATAAGTGCTTAACCTAATGTGCACTTGTTTGGATCTTGACTTGGCTGTATGTTGAAAGTTCAATTTCCTACATTGGTGCGTCTCTTTTTTTTGAAGCTTGTATCTTTTTTGCAGTGCAATGATCAAATCTAGAAATTTATCGCTTCTCTTTGTGTATGGGGCTCAGTTCTTGGGTGTCGTATGTTAAAATGCAAAACATTGTTGATGAAGAAACCGAGAAAAACTTGAATGAGAAGAGAATTGTTGTTGAAAAAACAAAGAAATATGTGGATGAGAACTTTCATGTTATTGTAATCATCAAATGCATTATATTGAAAAGTCGTATGTTTTTTGTATGACAACAATATTTTATTTAGATAGGCTTGCTTTTTAGTGTGATGTAACGTTTGTATGTATAGATTTGCTTAGATTTGAATATATTTTCTTTCTTTTACTTGTCTTATTATTCTTTTTTCTATAGAAATGCTTACTCAAAGATTGGGTATTATATACTACTGGCATCACCTGTAACAAATTAATGAAGAGATGGTTCTGATTTCATCAACTATAGTACATGGTTACATAGGTACACATTTGAGCTAATTAATAGATGCAAACAGGAATGAAATCGCAAACATGTTACTCGTTTATGCATGCACTCATGTAACCATGTATAGAGCTGCCACTGTCTGGAATGCTTACCTGGTTCGATGTTGGCTTCCTTTTTTATTGTTATTTTCTGGGGAATATATTTATTTGATTATAAATGATGCTACCTCCTTTGGTTATATGTAGACTTAAAGTGGCAGGATGGTCAATGGTCATATAGCTTGGGTTTGAAGACTTCAGCATATGACACTTCTTAAAAAGAGAAAATGTATACACAATTGCTAATTTTTAATAGGATTCCTTATTTCCTCAAACTTGTATGAACTAGTGTTAAGTATATGACTTGGCCAGTTAAATTTGTGACCCTGCTCAGTAAATGAAGTTTTTATTATTTGGGCAAAAACCCCTCTGAGGCAGGTTTTTAGAAAATTATGCAGCGCAGATGGGTGGTAGTGATCGGGTTGGGTTGAGGGTGAGCTTCTCTTTCTTATTCAGATCTCTGAAGGAGTCGGTAAAATTATACTTGTAACCTAGACCACAGATTATTTTAGTACTTTCAAATTGCAATCGCTTATTTGTTGCATATTTTAGTTTTGCATTGCTTCTCCGGCTCTTTGTATCAGTCCATTCCCTGTTATCTTAGATGTAGTGGTGCCTTCTGTGCATATTGATATATTAGGAATGCATTAGAAAAGCTTAGTGACCAGTGGAACTACTGATAGTTTTACTTGTATGTATTAGTAGTGCACTTTTTGGGAGAAAAAAGATGTTGAAAACTGGAATGACTGCCTTAAAAAAGAAAGGTCACTCATGCAGAGTTATTGACTATAACATGAATAAAATGCTGACAAATGATTTGCTTTTTATACTCAAAGCAAATCATTAAAATAGAAAGTAATATAGGTATGTAGTTAATTAGCCTTTGCCTTAGCAATTGGCATTTCTTTTATGATGTTCGCAAGGGCCAGCTTGATCCTCTTCCCCAGGGATCCCAGATGAGGGAACCCTAGGAGAGCCGATGCTCTCTCTGAGTAATCACTGAATAGTTAACCCTTAGGATCATATGTTCATGTATGAGTAGTTGGACAATGAAATGTAATATGTACCACTGCTGTAATGTAATACACCAATATCTATATTGATATATTCTGTAGGAATGTGTTTTTTTTTTCAATGTAGATGTAAACACGTCCAATGATCTCTTGATAAATCATTGCGTTCTTCATCATGTCTACATACTATTGTATGTCCAATGTTTTTTTTTTGTTTGTGATTTTTTGAGGGAATGTAATAGTATTAGGATTTCTATATTTATATTTTGGGGGCCTTGGCACTTTGTATTTGAACACGACATGCATAGATTATAATAACATCGTCAACATATTGGTCAAGGCTCAGGACTATGTTCATGAGACTTGTAATGTATACTTGATAGATGAACCTAAGAAGAAAATCAATTGGAGGATGGAATGATAGGAACGTGAGTGGTTTCTCACTTGCAAAAAATGTAACGATGTCTCTCATGTGTGGATGAGGCCAACTTTGTTTCAAAACTATCTCTTTGGATTCGAGTGCACGAATCAACCTCTCCAAAATGGAGTAAGGCTGCCAACACAACTCTCTCTGACCGTGCTTTAGGTGGCAATCTTGTACATTGGGTACAATTTTTTAGAGATCAGACATGCAGCGATGACTACTGATCACTAGTCCAACTGTCTAAGTAGTATGTCGTGAGTTTAAATATGGAAATTAGCCTCTCCAAAATAGAGTATTTTGGTAGATGATGTTAGGTTCTTTGTTTTATGGACGTCTTCTCTTGTAAGTCTTTTGAATCACTAATTGATGAATTTCATTGTACACTATTTCCCCCCATCTTTAATTGTATGAAAGGCTAAAGTGCCTATTAAGGGGCAAGTTTGAGATTGGTATATTGTTCATGACACAATAAATATCAATGACATGCTTCAGAAGAGAAGACCTGAGTTTATCTTTCTTTGCAATGGTACGTTATGCTTTACGGTCCCAGTTATCATTCCATATTTATGGTGTTGTAGAAAGTGGATTATATTGGACATTACTGTTATGTTTTAGCTTATGAATGTGCACTGTATGATTTTGCTATGATTGAATAATTACATGCTTTCATTTCCTGTTATCATTTGATAATTGAGTTTGAGTAGGTGAATGATATTGACCATTAATGTTGGCATGTTTCATCTTATGAATGTGAAGGTTGATATAAATATTCACCAGTTTTTTAAGGGATATTCTGAAGGTCGATCAGACAAAATGCACTGGCCTGAAATGCTTAAACTGAAGGATTGGCCCCCGTCTACCTTATTTGAAAAGCGGTTGCCACGCCATGGTGCAGAGTTCATAAGGGCCTTGCCTTATTTAGAGTATACTCATCCACGTTCTGGTATTCTTAATGTTGCCACAAAATTGCCGGCTGAAATGCTGAAGCCAGATCTTGGGCCTAAAACTTACATAGCATATGGATTTGCTGAAGAGCTTGGACGTGGAGATTCTGTGACTAAGCTTCATTGTGACATGTCAGATGCGGTATGTTGAATTAGTCATTGCTTCCTGGCTTCACTTCAGAGAGAAAAGAATCTGATGCTTTGTGTGGAGTGTACTTGGTTGATGTACGGTAGTAAGAGTATCATTTTTTTTATGTTTGTTTTTGAAGTCGCATACTGGTTCTATTTAAATGACTTAAATAAATTTAGAAAGTTTTATGTGCCACTGATGCTATTTGGATAAAATCTTGCCTTGAGGTTGTTATCCTTGCTAGGTCCTGCAGTATTCAGCATGTCTGATTTCTGCCAATGGACTAGGATCTCTGTCTCTCTCTTTTATTTTTTCCTTTGTTTGATGCAAAATTTGTGTTTAGGTGCGGATATTTGAAGCAACACTGATTCATCAAAATATTATCCATGATGATCTCCATTTAAAAGAGCCTATCCTCAAAGACATTAGAGAAATCAGCCATTAATGACCTGAGTAGATTGTAGTGATTTTATTATTTTTGGATCTAATTCATCTTGTGAAGAATTTTCTGTTGCTAGTTCATTTGAAATTGAATTCAATATCATAAAAGTTGAGATTTTCCAATTCCCTTTCAGTTCCCTATTTGCTGATTTGAAGCCAAAATATATAAACAAGAGTGTGTTTGGGGCTATGGAGCGTCCTATTACTAGACTGAAGAGTTTGATAGCGTTTTTTTAGTTTGATGCACTTAGCTATAGAGGGATAGTTTTCCTTGTATAGGTCTTGTGTAACCAGAGTGCTTCGCAGCTTGCTTAGCACTTTAGAGTGTATTTTGCTAAACGAACGATTTAAGACTATGCATTCAATGTAATTTACCTCAAACATAATAATGGGAGACTAATGTAAAATAATTAACATACCCAATCAGGAATAAACCATAAAATATTTTACAGAGAGTAGAATTGGCCCCCCAAAAGGAATTGCACTTCTTTTGTTTTAATTAGAAATCTCCAAGATGATACAATCAGGAATGTGATAATAATTGATTCATTGAGACAGACAGATAAACAAATAGAAGCTTTACACGGAGAATGCAAGATCAAACATGACGGACTCAGAGACTACAAATGCAAAACTATGGAGTATTGAGTATGAAGAGTAATCAACTAAGGCGTCTAAGTTGCTGTTACCCAGAATGGTCCAAACTCCATAGAATTTAATTCAGGAGAAAGAACTCAAAAAAGATAAATAGGTACACTCCAATGAAGGTTGAGTTTTTACAGTGATGGTTGACTGGTCGTCTGTTGTCCAGACATGGAACATGTGTACTAAAGATGTCAGTCATGTGAGAAATCTTTTAGGCCACATGCATCCATCTGATTTTTGGCAGGGGCAGCAGCTATAATGGCATTTACTCTGTCCAACCTAAGCAAGATTATGTATGTTTCCTTCTTAGCGTTCCTCTTAGGATTTATATGTCCTCGTCTTTGTAAGGCTAATGAAAGATCTTTTTCAGATTCAGTTCATGTCTAGATTTGGGTTTACTGTGTAACGATAAATACACTCTCGGGGTGTAAAGACTTTCTATTTGATGTTCATCTGCACTTTTGTACTGTTTTAATATAGTAGGTTTGTTTCTAGCCATACATTTGTCAGACTTGTATGATTGTTCTTAAAATTTTGTGATGCTATTCAGGTGAATGTCTTGATGCATACTGCAGAAGTGACTCTTACTCTGGATCAGCTTTCCAAAATAAGAGAGTTGCAAAAAAAACATGCTGCCCAAGACAAGGAAGAAATGGTTGGTACTGTTCATACATGTAATGAAGAGGCTGGGAAGCATCTCCCCGAATTAAATGCTAGCTTGATGTCAGGTCCAGTTGATGCTACGTCATGTGATGAAGGTTGTCATGCTGTAGTAAATACAGCTAAGAAAGATGGGGAGGAATCTGACTCGTTGGATACTAAAAGTGCAAACAACGGATCTGTGGTGGTTAAAACTGAAGAAGATAGAGTGGAAGGTGCTGGCACTTTGGGTATCAAAAGTGGGAATAATGAAGCTACGGTTGTTGAAGCTGAAGAAGACAGGAGGGAAGCTTCTGATTCATCGGGTATCAAATATGCAAATAACCATGTCCACGATGTCATGTATAATAAAGCAGATGAAGCTTCTTGTCTTCCATCAGAAGAGAACCCTGAGATTGATGTTGTGGAGGGAACTAGAGTGCATGTGCAAGGTGGAAGTGGTAGAGGTAAAAAGAAGGGAGGAAGATCAAGTAATGGACACAATACCAAATCAGAAGGTTTGTTGATAAAGCTTGCTGATGCTACTAAATCTCAGAAAAGAAGGGAAGCCATAAATGAGGAAAATATAAGTGGAGTTGGAGAGGGTGAGTTTCCTGGTGGTCAGATTGCTGTGTCTGATCTGGAGAAAGCAGAGGGAGGTGCTCTTTGGGACATTTTCCGGCGAGAAGATGTCCCCAAGCTTGAGGAATATCTTAGAAAGCACCACAAAGAATTCAGGCATACCTATTGCTGCCCAGTGGAGCAGGTAATAAAATATCCAACATAGTTGTATTTGTAGTGTTTGTGATGAAAAGAAGAGGAAGGTAGAAATTTCTAAAAAGAGTGGAGTGAATTGATACTGATTCCACACTCCTCCCTATTTGTTTTATTAAATAAATCCTAAAATTACAATTATTCCCGTCATTTTTATTCTCCAGATATTCTGACATATCCATGTGTTACTATCCCTGTTGTTGTGCTGACAAATTATAGCTGCATTTGTACAGCTTCAAGTTCAGGATTATGGATGTCATACTCTTACTGGGAATGAGGAGAGATGTTTAAATTAGTGTTTTTTTCGTTGTTTCTCTACTGGGATGGGCTAAACCAAGTTGTTTAGCTGGGGGTGCAATTAGTACCTTTTCATACCATATAATCATTTTCTCTTACGTGATCATCTTTTCCCCCCTTTTACATGTGTTATTATTGTGATAACATCCGGTGGTTGGTGAATGAGATTCCAAAAGAGCTTTTAAACTTTAATGCATCTACACTGATTTAAGTGTGGAGTGTGGTATGTAAGCTTTGTCTCCTACCATTTGGAATTACAGCAGAATGTAGTATAAGTGCAAAGGTGAGCAGAAAAAAATTGTGCTCAGAAGGATGGGTGTAATGAGAAAATTTGCACGTTCTGCTCAACTCAACTTAATTAAGCATCAAACTTAAATAATTATGTAGAAATTATAAAAGAACTAACATATTTGGATTAGATCTTTTTCATAATATGTTGTCCAAGATATTTAATCACAATTGATTGCATTCAAACCAGGTGTACAAATTTTATATTCACCGAATTATTTTTGTTTGCTAATAATAGTATGCATTACATGTACAGTGATTTGTAGCTATAGTTTTCCAAGTCTAACTCAAATTGATGAAGCAGGACAAATTTTGTTCAAATTAGCGTTCATTCCAGATTAGTATTCAAGTTGATTATTGAAAGAACTGATATCTTAGGAGATAGTCACCACATAAATAAAGTTCAAAAGATAACATCTTCTTCAAATTTATTGTTAACAACCTTTCTTTTTTTTTTCTTTTTCTGGCAAGTAAGTTAATGCCCTTTCTTATGCTCACATAGTTTATATGCAAATCTGATCCTTTGATTAAGAATGGAATTGTCACTAAATGGACTCTACTTAATGGAGATTACCAATTATACCATTTAAACAGCATACTATTTAAAAATCATGTACTCATTGCATGAGAGCTTCTCTCAGTAAGGACAAATTTTTAATGTGATGATAGTTGAAGCTTATATTTTAACATAAATTGGTTACAGTAATCATTTACTCTAGCTTAGATTTGTATTTCATGCTATATGACTCATAAAATGTAAAACAATATGTCAACAAAAGTAGGCAGGATTACATTCCTAGTTTTATCCGTGATAGTAAATCCTGTGTTTTTGACAAGTTATGGATAATCTCTTGGTTCAGTAATTTTTAACAATGGCTAATCTTTTAGTACAGTCATAATTGGCTTTGACTTTGTGATATCATGTCTTTTGATTTTTTATGATGTCTTCGGTCTTCCCAATGTTATCAGAGGCCTGTTTTTTGTTGAATACGCCAAGCAAGCCCTGTGGTCAAAGGTCGATGGCCTATGGATGCTAGCCCTTTAGCTCGTCGGAGGGAGTGGATGGCAGAAATTGGGTTAAAGTTTGGACCTTCTGGTTGTCTTGATAGGATAAATCGAGGCAACTTGAATAAATTTTTTCTATTTGATGAATTCTATCCTGTGAAAAAAGTAAGCTTTAAATGATTAACAGCTCTGTATGTATTTGTTTGTGTTTCCTGTTGCTTCTGTTTTGGTCTTGTTATTCTGGCAACAGAACTTGTCTGCATTGTGCTCTTATTGCAATTAGTCTTCAGGGGTGTCTCCCTTCCTTTTTTTTGTTGCTCTTGAGGATTTATCTGTTTTTCAGATTAGTGATTTACAACTAATCTCTCCCCCTCTGCTCCTCTTTCTCAGAGTGTAGGTAGGAGGGTGTAAACTAGATTGCTTTGATCTATATGAATTGTAATTCGAGAATTCTAATGATAATTGCTTCATTTTGATTTTGAATGCCAAAGACTACAGTTTATGATACCTTTTCATGTCATAATTACGTTTATTTAATATTTATAGGTTCTTCACCCTATTCATGATCAAACTTTCTACTTGACTTCACATCATAAAAGCAAGCTCAGGGAGGAGTATGGTTAGTTTCTTATATTTTCAATTTCATTGGCATTTGTGGATTTTCTTTTGTTTTTTCTAAACATATGTAGTTGTTCAATTTAGGAGTTGAACCTTGGACATTTGTGCAAAAACTTGGTGAGGCTGTTTTTATACCTGCGGGTTGTCCTCATCAAGTTAGAAATCTTAAGGTATGCCAGTCCCAATCGGTTCTTATCTTTTATACTTCATTGGAGATTATTGTAAAACTTGCCATCAATTTGACTTGTTATTGCTGCAAGCATTGTTTTTTCCATTGAATGAATAAGCCTTGAATGGGAGGTGTCTCTTTTGTTTTAGGCATATGATATGCTGTCGGGGCCTTCTGGCCTTGGTTTGAACTTGGGCAGCTTCAGTGAGGTTCCTTTTTTTCATTCCTTCAACAGCTTGAACCACCATATAGTACTGACTAAAAGAAAAAAAAGAACCACCATATAGTAGAAGAAGTTTTTATTTGAAAGGAAATTTGATACTGTCTGCTTAATGCTTCCTAACCTCTTGTTGGGATGCCCCAAATAATATGATGAAAGGTCTCATGCGTCCAAGGCTTTACTAGCAATAAATGAGTGTTCATTGACTTGACGTCCCTATAGACGGAAGATTCTGGCAGACAGTCTCCTGTTTTACCAACTCCAAACACATTTTTGATCTTCCCAAGTTCTTGCTTTATTTCGTTAACTTGACGTCAATTGTATGCATTTCCTCATTTGACATTTGATGAAGTATTTGCCATGTTGAAAACTTGTTGACAGATCACCTGCATGGCTGTGTCTAGCTATCATATGTGCAATCAAAATGTAGTTCACACAAATATTGTCCAAGCTTTGTGAAAGAACATTTAAGTTATCTGTCATATTCATGAGCATAATTCTGTTGATTATTATCAACGTTCCAACATTCTACTCTCTATGCTGCTTCCTCTTGCTCGTGGAAACTTATTGTAGATGATTATATTAAAGGTATGGTATATGGCATAGATGCATGTATACCAATGTCTCTGTCTTGGTGTTTGGGAGTTGCTATGTACACCTTATGTCTGATACAGCAGGAACATGTGTATCTGTACAAAATGTTAGATCAAGGCCCATATATATGAATCCAGTCATGGACTGTCAAGGTTTGTGGACATTTAGAGTATTTCATTTTGTAACTACCTTAGTTACTGTAGAGGAAGGAATTAGGGAATTGTAATGTGTGCATTTTGTAATTTACTCGCTACCTATATCATTGATTTGCTAGAATTATTGTGTTCTTGCACCCCTCAGAATTTTCTATCGAATCTGGTCATTCAGCATGTGGTTAATAAGTTGCCACTACATGCAATTGATGTTTATCTTGGATTATACTCTCGTGACAATACTTATGGTAGTTGTCAATCGAAATTTCCTAAATATTGCCCGAGTTTTTCCTTGATTTAGAAATTCAAGAAAACCAATTTTTTATATGCAAGAAGCAAGAATGCTTAAATTCAGGAATACCTCAATATGTCTCTATGTTCTTACAGGTTTCAAGTGAATGTAAATTATTTTGAGCATCTCTTAATTAGATTTCATGACGTTTACACGGATTCATTATGGAGAAGAAACTTGTAAAGATGCATATCAATCTTATGGAAAACTTCTGCTGCTACCACCATGTACTTTATTTTACACTGCAGAGTTTTGTGGGAAAGAAACAAGCTCATGTAAGATTGATAGTTGTACATCTTGGTCTTGCTATTATGCATGGGATTCTTTTCTTTTTCCCCTTCCCTTCTTTCTTTCTTCTTTTTGATTTTCCTCTCCAGGATTTCCTCATTTTCATGCTCCTGCTTATATCATTTGCCTGTCTATGTCGTTACTTGCAGTCTTGCATCAAGGTCGCTCTTGACTTTGTGTCACCTGAAAATATTGGTGAGTGCATTCGGCTGACTGAGGAATTTCGTCGTCTTCCCCAGACACATAGGGCTAATGAAGACAAATTAGAGGTGCACTATCTATACCCTACATTACCATGTTCGAGAAAAATGGATTTGTGGTTCTGATTAGTCTTTTGTTATTATCATCATCATTGTTTTTCTTCTTTTCTTTTTTCTTTTTTGTGGGTGCGTTGTGTGTGTGTGTGTGGAAGAAGTGAAAGAGTAGGTTGTCGTATAAGAGTAGCAACAGTGGTCTTGGAGGCTTCTACTCTTTCTAACATTTAGGCTTCTACTACATCTGACATCCCATGTTCATGTAAAAGAAGAAAAAAAGCTTTTCGGGTAAAGATTTTCGTAAAAAGCTACAATTGAAAACTGAGTTTGATGGGATAGAAGAAACATCTCAACGAATGTTTTAATCGTTCTTTGAACATCAGCCTCTGTATGCTCATTATCACCAATTTTCTAGAGATGAGATAAATAAGAACTTCACCCATTCTCATTCCTGTGGAAGGGAAATTCTGAAGGAGCATGCTGTTTTGAACTTTGTTTGGAAGGGGCTAGCAAAGCTTGTCATTTAACGGGAATTTAATAAGCATAAAATTGTGATCTGTGGACACGTTTCAATGGAATATATTATGGAGTAAGAAATATGTCCATGATATCAAAAGAAGTTATTGCATTTTGCAACTTCTAGCTTCTAAGGTTTATGTTCTTCCTTATTTTGCAGTATAGTAATGCTAGACTGACCAAAAAATAGGACAAAAAATAGAGCCCAAAAGATGTGACAGCTGACATGTAAGTAAATCTTGAATATTAAGTGAATAAAAGTGAGACCAAAAGCATCATTATTGCATTGCCACATCATCTGGTCTTTGTTTTTGGTCTCTTTTTCTTTCTCTGTCTAGCATTACTCTTCTATGCAGTAAGTAATAACACATGCTGTCATCAGGAAATATGTTTTCTTACTCAAATGTGTTTACCTTACCCATCTTGATTGAACTCGGTGAAAATTGTTTTTTCTAACCTTGAATCTCATTATCGCAACAGCGTAACTCTGTGATCTGACTTTGTAGGCTTCATCATATGTGGGTCTATAACATATTTTGATATTGTAGCATGCAGGATTAGTTTCCACCTTGCCCTTTTCGTTACCAGTTGTTTGCTAAAATCTTTTGATCTCTCATCATTCTGCAGTATCCATTTCCTGGTGGTTTATTGAATTCTATCCTATGTTTTATGTCAAACTTACCCAGCATTAATGTCACTACAGCCTTTAGAGCTATGTTTTTAATAAATAATATATTCTGAATGAAGGCCATTCTGCTATTTGAAGTGCTTCTTTGACATTTGCTATAACAATGATATCCCTGATTTGTGCACCTAATGAAATAGGTTAAAAAGATGTCTCTTCACACTCTAAACCAAGCTTTGGATGATCTGGAGCAGCTTGGACAGTAAGTGTAAGCTAACCGGAAGTCTTTTTTGTCTCAATTTCATTTTCTGTTTCTTTCATTGCTGCCTGCACTGTCATTTCTGTTGCTAAACCTTATGGAATCCATCTCCAAATCTACTTGTAATGTATGCCAAGATCTGACCTTTGTTTGTGAGGAAGGTATTAGCTGTAACCAATGTGCTATATATTTATATTATACATATCAACATTTACTAATAATGATATGTTTATTGGTGGTTAAAGTGAGTGTTAGAGATTTGTCACTGTTGGTTTACTTTTGGAATGGTTACAATCTTTCTGAATAAGTGCCTTTGGCTATTTAATGAGTGTAGGGATGAAATAAATGATGATTTGATCTAGGTATTTGAGGAAATTATTCATAATAGGGTGGTCAATGTTGTTGCAAATACCACATTTATTTGTTTGATTCCGTAAAAAGATAAGTCATTGAAATTAAAAGATTTTAGGCCTATTAGCTTAGTGACTAGCTTGTATGAGATTATTGCTAAACTCCTCTCGGTTAGGCTTTAGAGAGTGTTTTGGTGATACTATCTCATGGTCGGGGTTTTTATTAAAGGGAGATAGATTATGCATCTAGCTCTTGTAGCCAATGAGATGATTGAGGATTATAGAGTTAGAGGTAAGGAGGGCATTGTTTTGAAGATTGATTTAAAAAAAAATATATGACCATGTGGATTGAAATTTTTTGGATTTTGTTATGCAAGCAAAAGGGTTTGGAGAGAGATGGAGGAGATGGATTAATGGTTGTTTGGGGCCTATGATTTTTTTTTTTGTGATTTTAAATGGGAAACCAATGAGGAGGTTTAAAGCTTCTAGGGGACTTGGGCAATGGGATCCTTTATCTTTTTTTTTTTTGGTTTAAATCGATGGTGGATGGGTTAATTAAGTTAATGGAGTGGGCGGAGTTGTAATTTGGTAGTGTTTTGTGATTAGTAAGGAAAGAATTTCTATGTCCCATTTGCAATTCGTAGATAACACGATTTCTTCTCCTTGAGGAATGAGAAGAAATTTAAGAATTTAGAATACATTTTGGAAGTGCTTGGTCTCATTTCAGCTCAAAATATTTATGGAAAAAATCCAAATATTGGGAATTCATTCGAGTTTGGAAAAAATTGAGATTGACTAGGGATTTAGGATTTAGGATTTATTGTGGGTGGGTAGCCGTTAAAGTATTTAGGTTTTCCTTATGGTGGTAATCTGTTGTCCATTAGATTTTGGAATCTTGTTATTGAGAGAGTTGGAAACAGATTGGATGAGTGAAAGAAAACTTCTATCTCTGGGGAGGGTAGATTAATGCTAGGGTAGTTTGTATTGGCTTGTATTCATATTTATTTATTCTCTTTGTAAGATGTCTTGTTTGGTGGCAAGGAGGATCAAAGGGAGATTAAGAGATTTTTCTATGGGAGGGAAGTGGGGAGGTGAAGAATGATTATTTGATTAGATGAGAGGTTGTGCCTAGTCCTTGGGCCAAGGGTTGGGGTGTGTATCATTGGGGAGTTTGTTGAAAAGAAATGTGACTTTTAGTTGAAAAATGACTTTAAAGGTTTCCTTTGGAGGAAAATTCATTATGGCATGCAGTTATTAGGAGCAACTATAGTTTACTGGCCGATGGGTGAGATACCACTGAGGTTGAAAGGGGTACTTTTTAAAATCCATAGAAATTCATTTATTAGGGTTTATCTAGAGTCTCTTAGGGGGTTAAGTCCTTAGTGGGAGACGGAACGAAAGTTTGTTTTTGGGAAGATATTTGGAGGGGGGAGCATCCTTTTTTTAATCGTTTTCATCATCCTTTATCGTCTTTCTTGTAATCATGGTAAAAACATTGCTTCTGTTGCTTCTTCATATTCCTTTTTGGTTAGTTGGGATTTTGGGTTTTATAGGACTCTTAACAATAGAGAACATTCAGAATTGGTATTACTTTTTCTTATGCTCGATGGTGTTTCAGGGTCTACAAAATCTTTTGGATAAAAGAGTTTGGACCGGACTCTTCTAATATTTTCCCTTCTAAATCTTATTTTCGGTTTCTAATTGATGATTCTTCAATTCCTTTATTTATTCTGTCTTTGAAGATTTAAAAGACTAAAATGTCTTTAAAGGTGCAAGTTTTGTACATGGATAATTGCTAATGGTAAGATTAATACCAATGATATGCTTAAGGAGACCTATGAATTGCCTTTCACTACAATGGTGTGTTATGTGTGGAGGTGAGAGTGTGGATCATTTGTTCTTGCATTGTCCTTTGGCTCTTTCATTATGGAGTATTTTATTTTGTTGGTCTCTCTTGGGTGGCTCCAAGTACTATGAAGTCCATGTTTAGTGTGAATTTTAAGGGTTTAGGAGGAAGTGGAAAAGGAAAGATTCTTTGGTATTGTGCATTTATTGTTATAATTTGGGTGTTATGGAGGGAGAGGAATTTGAGAATTTTGAAGATAAAAAAGAGAGGAGATAGAATGCTTATGGGATCGGTTGCATTTCTTGGCTTCATTTTGGACATCAGTGACAAAAGAATTTGAGAATATTCCTCTTTGTTACATTACTGTGAGGTGGACAACTCCAAGTGGATTGTAGTTTTATATTTAATGTCCTGGTTTTGTGATATATGAATGGGTTGGACTACTTGTTCACTTTTTTTGGCCTTGAATTACCTTACTTTTATTATTAATAAAAGTTTTTTGTTTCTTATAGAAAAGAAACAAATCAAGACTTGTATAAAAAGATATATTGGAGGTCTAATGTATGTTACTGAATAATTCTAGCCTTGATATTGGTTGTGATATTGAAATTTTGAATAGGTTTACAAGTAATCCAAGTTCTGAACACTGAAAAGAACACGGTAGAGCTTTAAGGTGTTATCATTGCACAAGTTCTATTCTTGGATGCTATACTGATGCTAATTGGTCTTCTGATAAAACAAATTCCATTAAGCAGTGGTTGGTTATTCACTTTTAAGTGGTGCTATTTTAGCTTAGTCTTTTAAGAAACAATGTATATATTATTATGTCATTAGCTAGTAAAGATAATATCTGGATGAAAAACTTCATGAACCATTTATTTGATTTAACCAGAGTACCACTTACTTTTTATGGGATAAGCAAGAAGTGATTTGCAATGCTAAGAATTAAAGAATATCAAGAAATAGCAAACATATTGTTAGGAGATATAATTAATAAGCTTGTGAAGGAAAGCAAAGTTGCACTTGAATGCTTACCTACTCATTAGATACGTTCAGATCCATTAACAAAACTATTAATTGGTGAAAAGATCAATATAACCATGGAAGGTATGTCCATTATGAAAATCACTTGATTCGAGTTCAAAAAAAAGTTAGCTATTTATTATCCGTGAAATGATAAAGTGAGGTTTGTTTCCAGGGCATTACTTATTTAGGAATAATGGGGGTAAGTTGATTTCGATTAAAGTCCCATATTTGGCTAGGATTGTATATACCAGAACAAGAAGGTTGGACTTTGTTTGTATCATAACTCATAACCTTGTTGGAGAGATAGGGGTTGTGGAACACCCCTGATGAGTTGGCTTTTGCTAGTGTGGAGGTAAGGGCTGTTTCCTATTGGCTTTTAATACACCATAGGGTACTTGGTAAGAGCATCTCTAACAAGGTTCTGTACTTTAGCTATCCAAAAATACACTTTTTCTATTTTATCTACTCATTTTTTCAATACACATTCTAACATATTTTCTATATTTTAACTTATTTTTAAATATTATTTCACATATTTTGTACTTTTGTTGGGATTGTTGGGGGGGGGGGAGAGAGAATGGAAGGAAAGATAGAGAGTGAACAAGAGAGGTGGGAAATGACAGAGAAGAGAGAAAATTATAAAATATTTATACAAGTTGCTACATTGGTACTCTAAATCAGAAAGATATTTTAGAGCATTTGAACATATTTTGTTGGAGCATGATTTATGTGTTTAGCTAAATTTTAGCTATTTTGGAGTTTTGCATTTCTATTGGAGATCCTTTTAAGTAGGATCATAGCGAGGCCTATTAACAGCTATCTTTATGCTCCGTTTGGTATGATGGAAAAATGAAAGGATGAAAAGTTGGAGGGATAAATAAAATATTATGTTTGGTGAGGAAGGAAAGTAAGAAGGATGGAAAAGTGGATGAATTAACTTTCCTTCTAACTCACTAAAATCAATCCCTCCAAAATCGGACGGAAAGTGGATGGAAAGTTAATTATTTGTGTTGAGATGTATCTTATTTGTCTATATATTTTTTTATATATATATCTATATATATATATTATGTATACATTAATTTCATATTAAAATGCAATGATAAAATATGTATTTATATATATATTTTTAAAAAATTTTAAAAATAAACATGCCAATTGGTAACTCAATACGACATAATTAGTTAAATGAATTGAATTAAGTGTGACTAATGTTCGACACATATTCGTAATGACTCAACACGAATTTGACATGATACAACTCGATTGTCACCCATAATCTTAACCAACACAAAAAAAAATAAGTCATTTTTATTTTCCATCCATCCAACCAAACACAAAGGAAGGAAAATATATCATTCATACTTTTCATCTTTCTACCAAACGGAGCATTAGAGGACTGTGAACTCTTTAAGTATAGTTTAAATATGTCTCTTGAACTTTAAATGCATCTAGATCAAGAATTAGTTCTCTTTGTCATTTAACATTTACAGTTTAATTTTCAACCTTAGGTTCAAGGGTGGCCTACCTAAGGGCATGCACTCTACAATAATTAGCTTTGAAACCGCAACAAGGTGGAATTTTCCAATATTGAATTTAATGCATGTGCGTCATGTTTGCGAAACTAGCTCTGATTTTTTTTTCCTTGTGTATGTCGTTGGTTTAGGGCTGTTCAATAGGGGAATGGTATATTGGTTTCAATGCCAAGACTTTTATCAAAATGCTGCTGACCTCATGGATCACACATGATTGATCTCTGGTTGGTTGCTTAGTTATTTATTTGCCCCTGCAGTGTTTTAACTGAATTTATGCTTTTCAGGTCTAGGAAAGCAAAAGTTCAAAAATCACCATTGGCGACCTTGCAACCATGTTTGGCCTTGTGTCAACCATCGGAAGATCTCCCCTCGTATTCACCACCATCTTCAGACTTCCATCAAACATTGGATGACATCCCACCACCTATCCCAACGTCTACTTAGCGTTAATATTTCGGAAATTACAAGTGAATTTCAAAAGCTGAAATTAGGAGACATTTTAATTCTTCTTTTGTTAAATATTTAACTGGCCTGTCCTATGCAGAGTGCCATGTGCCCTGCTTTTGTCGTCTGCTCTCCTTGGCTGAATGCTAATATGTTATTGGAGACCTCTATATGCTCTCTGCACTACAAGAAAATTTACAGTGGTGGAAGACCAGTTTTTGGTATCTATCCTTTCTAATTATATTTCCGGAAATAGAGAATTGTGTCGTGGTCTCGTGTCTGTAGTTTTTGGTAGACATGCTTCATACCATACAGGTGCCATTGTTATCGAACCTGAAACAGAGTATTTATTGAGTGGCCTAATTTACTCTTTCTCTCATACTTTTAGCTTCAAGCAAAGCAAGAGCTTTGACATCATATATTTTCGTGGTACCGTATGTTTGGCAAGTGGGATGTACGTGGAATCAGGCTTCGCTCAAATAAAAAGTGGGTTTTGTGCATTTGAATTAGATGTAGCCAAGGAAATCTACAGGACATTCAAGAAAGTACTACTTCTCTTTACTTGCCTTACTTTTAAGTGAAAAAGGTCCATTTGATTCAATTCATGAATTAGTCCACTATGAGTCTATTGCATTTATAAATGTATATAATTATATAACCATCATTGATTGATGGACTTTACACTTGACATGATCAATCTGACTCGAGGTTTGGCGATAATATTAACAGAAGTTGTTTACTCTTCTAGCGCGCGTGTTTGTTTTAAATTTTAGACTAATAACCTACTTGACATCATTCTGAATATGACTTGGATATTATATCTTGGCTTATATGTTGGATTTTAACCTAAATTCATTTAGAATTTGTATCCAATTAATGGGGGGTGAATTATTTTTTGACTACCGATTTGAATTTTTATCAGTTATACTATATTAATAGATTCAAATGTGAATTTATTGGTATCCGATACGATTATTATATAAAATGTTTAACTAAATTTAGTGATTGTTTGATAAATGAGTTGAAATTTAGGTATAATTTTTTAAAATTAACTCTAAAAGTTATTTGAATCGGTAGCTCGAATATCCAATGTTTTGACAGATTTGGGTATAAATTGTGTAATTAAAAATTTCAAACTGGGTTCAAATCAATCAAAATCCGGTCAAAGAACTAATTTCATCCTTAATAAAGAACAACAAAGCAAAATTTTCTTTTCGGTTTTTCCTCCACCGCACAAGTGGGTGGCTATGAGAGACTGCCATCTTTTTTGAGTGGAGAGAGGCTTATTATGACTGCTAGTCATGAGCATGAGTAGGCCACTTAAATCACTCTAGACACTTCATGAACATTATTTAGAGACTAGTTACCCACTGGATAAAGACAAATGTAAGCTCCTAGAAACATCTCACTTCACTATTTAAACTTTGTATTGCAAAGTTCCCTCCAAAGATCAACTACTCCCCCAAATAGAGAAGATTGGCACAAACTCATTCACCCACTGCTCATATTGAAATTTGATATCACCAAGTAAGAGAAAACACGATGTCACCAGCTCTGTCTCTTTCTCTCTCCTACCTTCCCATCTGCAAATCTAAAGATCTCCCAAAGGATACCCACATCCCAAAACTGACCAATAGAGAAAACTCATGTCACAGAGCAACTTTAGACACCACAATCACCAGGCGAAAACTGTTAAATTCCACTGGTCTGAGCCTTGTAGGAGGACCTTTAGTTCAGCCGGCAGGAGCCGAACCGGAAAGTCCATTGGAAGCCACATCAAATAGAATGTCATACTCAAGATTCTTAGAGTACCTTGATGGTGGTGTTGTGAAGAAGGTAGATTTGTTTGAGAATGGGAGTGTGGCAATTGCTGAGATATTCAATCCTGCACTGGACAAAATTCAGAGAGTGAAAATACAATTACCTGGATTGCCAAAAGAGTTGCTGAGAAAACTCAGAGAGAAAGATGTGGATTTTGCTGCTCATCCACAGGAAGTGAATATGGAGGCTGCACTTCTTGACTTGTTGGGGAATTTGGCTTTTCCATTGATACTGATTGGCAGTTTGCTGTTGAGAACTTCCTCTTCAAATACTCCTGGAGGCCCAAACTTGCCATTTGGACTGGGAAGGTATGGCAAACACAAAGCAAACTATTTGCCAATTCATATGTCATAATTTTCTATATAACACGATATCAACTCGACACGAAGTTAATGAGTTAAAAGATGATTACTTTTTAACCGGACATACAAAAAGGGTCGTAATCAAATATTATGTGGGTCAAAATGAACATGACATGATTAATTAACAAGATAGATTAGTGTTAAATTATCTGACAAAGGACTTAAAATGGATCAAGTTAGGATTGATTACTTATCAATATCATACATCAATATGAAGTAACATGACTCAAACATGACTCACTTTTCATTCTCCATACATGCATATATGACTTTTATTTGTACACAAATTGGCTCTTCCTTTTTTTTCTTTGGGTATAGTGAAAAATTTAACAAGAACCAACTCTAAAAGTTAAGTGGTAAAAAAGACGAATCGTAAATTCAGACGTCCTGAATATGAATCTTAACAACCCCTTAGAGGCCAAACTATGAAGATTTATTTTTCATGAATATTCTAGTCCGAGTGTGGATGACTTACTTTGGATTGGACTGAAAAGGAAATTAGTTGAGGTATACGTAAGCTGATTCAGACACCTATGATCGTTGAACTAAAAAAAACCACTAGCATTCTCTAATAAAAACAGTACTGGGCAAGTCTGCCTTGAATAAGTTAAGCATCTCGGCTGGCGGCTTCTCTAGTCTGACTAGTTTCTCTAGTTGCTTTTCTCCCACGTTTGCCAGAAAAATGAACTAATTTGACTAATTTCTCTGGCTAAGTCTGCCTTAAATTGATTGTTCTACATATTCAAAAAAATGAACTAACAACCATGACCCTTGAACTACTGCTGATGATGATATGTGATTATGCATTTATCTACAGGAGCAAAGCCAAGTTTCAGATGGAACCCAACACTGGAGTAACATTCGACGATGTAGCTGGAGTTGATGAAGCAAAGCAAGATTTTCAAGAAATTGTGGAGCTCTTAAGAACCCCAGAAAAATTTGCAGCCGTTGGGGCAAGAATTCCCAAGGGGGTGCTTTTAGTTGGGCCTCCAGGGACTGGGAAAACTTTGCTGGCCAGGGCCATCGCTGGAGAAGCAGGAGTACCATTCTTTTCTCTCTCTGGATCAGAGTTCATTGAAATGTTTGTTGGTGTTGGGGCTTCAAGAGTGAGAGATTTATTCAACAAGGCAAAGGAGAATTCACCTTGCTTGGTTTTTATTGATGAGATTGATGCTGTTGGAAGGCAGAGAGGAACTGGCATTGGTGGAGGAAATGATGAAAGAGAACAGACTTTGAATCAGTTGCTCACAGAAATGGATGGGTTTACTGGAAATAGTGGAGTCATTGTCATTGCTGCTACTAATAGGCCTGAAATTCTTGACCAAGCTTTGCTTAGGCCAGGAAGGTTTGACAGACAGGTATGTTGATGTACTCCTCTAAAATGCTTTACTAGTTAGAAAATTTCACCTATTTATAGTTGAAATGCCACAAAGGCTTTCAATTCAGCTAGGAATTCGATTCATTTTCGGATAAAACAAATGCAACATTTCGGTTTAGGTGGAAATTATAAAAATGCTGATTGAAAATTGAAAATTTCATGTTTTGGAATGTTTCAGGATTTGTCACAATCAAAATTTCAATGTTTTTGATGTTTGGAATCAAGATTCTGGAAATTATCTGTGTTTTCATCGTGCTTGTTAAACCTTCTCGAAACATTTTTATAAAATATCCGTTTCCAAGCTGATTGAAATTATGCATCGAAAGGATATTTTGATCTTGCAATTCAGGCATACATCCACTTTTTATTGTTTCAAAAAACTAATATTTCAGTTGTTGGTTAAGCAGGTCACTGTAGGACTTCCAGATGTGAGAGGGAGGGAAGAAATATTAAGGGTTCATAGTAACAACAAGAAGCTTGAAACGGATGTTTCTCTTAGTGTGATTGCAATGAGAACTCCAGGCTTCAGTGGTGCAGATTTAGCTAACCTAATGAATGAAGCAGCCATTCTTGCTGGTCGCAGAGGCAAAGATAAGATCACATCAAAAGAGATTGATGACTCGATTGATCGAATTGTGGCAGGAATGGAGGGAACCAAGATGACTGATGGAAAGAACAAGATTTTAGTAGCTTATCATGAAGTTGGACATGCTGTTTGCGCGTAAGTTGATCATATGCACAGTGATTCAACAATTTGCTTTCTAGCACAGTACTAGGAACTAGCACACTAAAACCTAACTTTCAAAGATAAGAGGATTAAAATCATAATCAAATCCAAACAATAGTTGCAATGACTCAAATTTTTCAGACAGAAGTACAGAGTTCCTCTACCAAAATATGCAGGTTTTAGGTCAGGCTAAAAGGACTATAAACAATATAAACATTTTTGAGCTTACTAATTCTTAGGCTATGCTACATGTAGGACATTGACTCCGGGCCATGACCCAGTTCAGAAAGTCACATTGATTCCTCGGGGCCAAGCCCGTGGTCTAACATGGTTCATACCTGGTGAAGACCCGAGCCTCATCTCTAAACAGCAACTATTTGCAAGAATAGTCGGAGATCTTGGAGGTCGGGCAGCTGAGGAAATAATCTTTGGCGAACCAGAAATCACAACCGGTGCAGCTGGGGACTTGCAACAAATAACTCAGATAGCAAGACAGGTGCGTGTTTCCATTAGACATGTGCTTTTCATATGTAGCTGGGCTAGGTCTAAATTTGGCATCAAATTTAAGTTGTAGCTGATCATTGTCTCTTCTTACCAGATGGTAACAATGTTTGGAATGTCGGAGATTGGCCCTTGGGCATTGACTGATCCAGCAGTTCAAAGCAGTGATGTGGTACTGAGGATGCTAGCAAGAAACTCAATGTCAGAAAAACTTGCAGAGGACATTGATACATCTGTGAGGGGTATTATTGACAACGCGTTTGAAATTGCAAAAATGCATGTAAGGAACAACAGGGAGGCAATTGATAAACTGGTGGAGGTGCTACTAGAGAAGGAGACCCTCACAGGAGATGAGTTTAGAGCAATCCTCTCAGAATTTACAAATGTTCCCTTAGATAACATTAAGAAAACCCGTGTCCGCAAGATGATTGAAGCTTAAGTAACCTCGTCAATGTGCAGTTATTAAGATGAAATAGTTCAACAATGCTATACATAATACATGTACAGTAGAGGAAAATATCAGTACAATTCTAGCATTATTTCAACCCTGAAGCCACTGCAGGTCCAAATGCGTTAGTCTCAGCCTTGTTTATCTTCATCCAAATAAACAGTATTAAACTACCGACACACATATCAATTGCAAAATATCCTCCAAGATAGAATGGTATCGCCATTGCCATGGGAAGAGGGATAAACTTTGCTCTCTCCTTAACCACTGCATCTCTGATTGCATTGATAACTACAGCGGCAATAAAAAACACATAGCAAAGAGTGAGACGGTGCTTTGGCAAAGCCGAAAATCCTTCAACCCCCAAAATTGACAAGTTGCGGAAGACAAGGGCGTAAGGGGCAGGATATTGTGAACCAGGGATCCCAATATCATGGAAGGCCTTGTAGAAAAGCCAAAAGACACAAGGTGAAATAAGACAACCCATTCCAGTCCCTATAATTTGGCTCACAAACATGGACCACGGTGAAGCCAGAATCATATAGCCCGTCTAGAAGTCCTGCATTAGGTCAGATGCAGTGGAGACAATGTTCATCATAACCCCACAAGCTGCTAAACCTGCAAGAACTCCACCATGAGAGGCTCCTGCCCATGCCCCTATTGTGAAGATCGCCAGCTTCCCGTATGTGGATGCCAAGAGTCTGTAAGCCCGCACCC
>CM042190.1:24387463-24415360 GCA_023539305.1 Ilex asprella
TCATTATTTATATTGTGTAGCTTATTACTTGAACCTCACATACCATTATGAAGAAGATGTTGGTGTGTTAGAAAGTTTGTTAGGTTCGTTTCGGATCGTTGTGTCTAGATTAGAGACAAATCCAAACAAAGCTGCTGAAGCACTTACAGAGATAATACTTTAGTATTTCAATCTCAGTTTACAAATGTGCGAAATTAATATATAACATCAACATATCCATGATATTTAGGTAAAAATATTTCAGGAGACCATGTATTGTTTTGCTGACCAAGCTACAATTAGAGGAAGAACAAAAAGTGATCTAGGTAATTAAGTAGATTATTTACATATTTTTTTTTATTCTCATGATTTTTTATTTATATTTTTCTTTAAGGTTTTAATATGTTTCTTATTATTATGCAGCTGAATGGTGGTTTATGTATGACACCGATGCTCCAAATTTGAGAAGATTGCTATGAGAATATTATGGCAAACAGTATCATCTAGTGGTTGTAAGAGAAACTGGAACACATTTGCTCTCATTCATACTAAAGTGCGAAATCGACTCAATTATCAAAAGTTAGAAAGGCTAGTGTTTACACAATATAACATGAGGTTGAAGTTAAAATACCTTATGAAAGACAAAAAAGAGTATGAATTCAGACCTATAGACTTAACCACTGTTTTTTAGGAAGATGAAGGTATTTCGGAATGGTTAGATGATCCTGGTAATGCACTTTTAGATGAACTTGATGATGTTGAGCAACAAACAAGACCAAACACTTTCCTAGCAACGTGGACAAATCGTTTTTTCGATGACGATGGAGGAGTAGGCCTAAGTCAAGGTGTTGTGCCACCACGAAAATCAAGATCCAAAGTAAGTAGAGAAGGATCAAGTAAAACAATGGATAATAAAGAGTTTGACGGACTAATGAGAGGTCCACTAAGACGTAAGCAACCTATCACTGCCAGTAGTAGTATTGAGGATGATCATAATGGTGATGATAGTAATGATGATGGTGGTGAAGATGATGATGAAGAGAATGGTGGTGGTGGTGGTAATGGAGATGGTGACAGCGGAGATGGTGATAGCCATGAACATGGAGGCGATGGAGGTGGTGGTGATGAAGATACGACGAGCTAAAGTCCACATGAAATTGTATTCACTGTAGAGGAAGGATTTACACATGCTACACAAGATGAAGATCATGACTCTCTACGAATGCTTCAATATGAACAACGCTCAAAATCAACTCGAGATTGTCAACGTGAACGCACTCAAAATTCGATCACTCCACATGGTATGTGTGCTATTAAGCATGAAGTTGATATGATTAATGATGATTTTTCTACTATGAGTATAAGTGAAAGTGGAAGTGGAAGTGAAGACCATAATTATGGTTCATCGTTTTCATATGGTTATGGTTCTGGACATGACATTCTCTCATATGATTATGGATCAGGGTATAACACACGAGGATACGAATATGGATCCTCAACATATGGTTATGGATCTGGCTATGAGTCCCAGACATCCTCCTCATATAGACAAGATGAAGGTTGGCCAGGGACTGGTGCATTCGTTCTCCAACAGATTGGATGTAGTGTTGCAGACTATCAGAGTTTTGGGAGAGAATATAATTTATATTATCGTAATAATATGAGTTGGAGTAACTATTGTTATCATATTTATGTCACATATAAAGTTTCTCTAAGTAGTTATCCAGATCCTCCGCCGATGTATGAACTTGCTCGACACTCCATAGGGGGATGGATGTAGCCATGTAAGTATGTACTCATTAATATTTCATGTGTATTATGAAACCTTAATATTATGTAAAAATGTGTTTATTTGATAAAAATTAAGTGTTTGAAACTAATTTAATTAATTTTCGCCTCACGTCAAGCATTTTTTCCCCTCCAATTTAAATTTATTCTTGTGTAAATGAATGTTAACCCAATAAATATGTTGAATTAATTAATTATTTAGCTTATATTTATAGATTAATGGATTATATTTGTGTTTCCATGCGTTTTCATATTTTTTCTGTGTTTCCGAAACGTTTCTGTTTTTGAACTGACCGAAAACGATATTTCGAAACGAAATTTCGATCCTTGGGTAAAGTAATAAAAATAATAGATAAGTGAGTAGGTGTCAAGCTAGTTGGAATGTATTCATTCTATTGGATGTAGTTTATCCCCTAATTAAAAATGAAATTATTTGTTATTTTATTTTTATCCATTTTGACTCTATTTTTTATTCAAAAATATAATTTACTCAAATATTAAGTTACAAACATATTTATTATTTTTAAATAAAATTGTATATAAAAAAACCTGCAAGCAGGCTCGTCTAGCAAGCCCGCCCAAAAAGCTCGCGGGTTGGATTGTGGGTACTCTTTCCCTACCCGAAGCCCGACCCACTTGCCATACCGGATAACTCACTTAAGTAAAAATTTGGGCCTACACTACTTAGACTCAGCCCAAAAAAGATAGCGGGCCTAATCGGGTCCGCCCATAGACATCCCTACAGAGGGTCGACAAAAGTGGTGGGAAATTAACGTGCAGTATTGATTCTGTCAAATCACAAATAATCTTAGCAATGACGTAGAAGAAAAGAGATGAAAAAAATAGCTTGTTGTGTCGGAGTTGGCTTCCATTTCATGATGTCAAATTTTAATTGGAGTTTTCGTAACAGAGCCCAAAAAGATCCTACAAGCCCCCCATCCAAGCTTTAAACTCATGTTTTTTACTATGGTTGTAATTATACATTAATATTATTTGAACCAAATATATCAATCAAAATGCACTATTATTGTTAGTTTGATTGTGAATTTTATTTTATCTAATAAAATTTATTGCAACGATAAAAAAAACGAATTATGTTCACCCGTACAAGTAGCCCAATGTATGATTAATCTAAGATGAATAATAAATTTAAACGTTTTGAGATCAATTCTTGTTGATATATTTCAAACTTAACTAAACTTGTAGTTTGGAAGTTATTGTAAATATTCAAAATTTATTTTCTAAAAAATTAGTCTAATTCAATCCTGTTTTAGAGAAGTTTCTCATCATGTAAAAAAAAAATGAATTGACTCTTACAAATTTACCCCAAGTAATAGAACTCTTCAAAATCTTATTCATCTAGGGATTTAGATCTTCTTTAATAATTGTACTTCAATTTTTGTTAACAATAATAGGTTACACGTTATGAGCTCAATTGTCTCTCATAATATATGATCATTACCCAACAAGGCTTTAAGAGCATTTCCAGCTCACTCTCTATTTCTTTTCTTTTAGTTACTTTAGTTAGCTAAACACAAAAAATTCTCTCCAATCCACTCTCTATTTCCTAATTAACCTAAATGGCTCACCAAATATGGTGAATCATTTGAGCTATCTAAATTCTCTCTCTGCCTTTTTTTCTCTCTATCTCTCTTATATATATGTTTTACTTTTTTTAAATTATTGAAAGTTAGTGAAAGTTGAGTGTAATAGTTATCTAAAATAGAGAGCGTGGTTAGAGTGAATTTTAAAAAGTGGATAGTTAAAATAAAAAAATATAATATTTAAATATATTTTAAATAACTATTTTATTAAACATTGTTGAAGATGCTCTAACGAGATTAATCTAAAGTTGTGGGCTAACTTTGAGAAGTATTCTATGTATCAAAACATGAGTGAAAGGGGTGTCAAACGTGTCGGGTCAGGTAAGTTTCGTGTCGTGTCATTTTTTATTGTGTCGTGTCATTTCGGTGCGTGTCGGATTTGGGTCGATATTCGTGTTAATAAAAAATTATTTAATTTGACAACAATTAATATAATATTATTTAAAAATTATAAAAAAAATATAAAATTCTTATTTAAGAATAAAATACTCGTTAAATAATTATTTTTTATCTACAGTACCCATTAATCGTGTTATTCTTGTCGAATCTGAATTTGACCCATTTATTATCGGGTCAACTAATCGTGTTTTTTTTGAGTTCGTGTCGGGTTCGGTTCGAGTCAGGTTCGTGTTCCAGGTTAAAAATTGACAGCCCTAGAGTGAGGACCATTCCTCGTGTCGATGCACCCTCCTCACCCCTACTCCTGGCTTAGCTACACAATTTTCATTCTCTCTCTCTCTAGAAAATATTCATTATAATGGTGATATAACGTGATAAGGTGATGTGATATCACTAATTAATAATAATAAAATAAATAAGTACATAGACTCCACAAAAATTAATAATTAACCTGTCATGTTAGCAAATAACTTCCCACCTTCCTACCTGTTATGTAAGTCATAGTGAGATCCATTTTTCTTGTTTAAGATTTTATTATTGGTCGGTGATATTATGTCATTAATTGTGCCATTGTATTCAATATTTACTCCTCGCTCTCCCTCTCTCTCTCTCTCTCTCTCTCTCTCTCCGTTAACCAATCACTCACACGTAAAATGAGCTGGTGGTGGGCTGGAGCTATCGGCGCTGCGAAGGCAAGCAATTCCTCTTCCTCCCCCCCTCTCTCTCTAGATTCACACAAATGCACACTAACACTGCACACACATTTTTTCTTCTTATACTCCACGATCTGAATCTAAACTATCTATCGCAAATTACCTCTTTGCAGAAAAAATTCGAAGACGACGATGCACCACCAAAGTACCAAAGCGTGGCCCTAATTATCGGGGTCACCGGCATCGTCGGAAACAGCCTCGCTGAGATCCTCCCACTCGCAGACACCCCCGGCGGCCCATGGAAGGTCTACGGAGTCGCTCGCCGGCCAAGGCCCTCCTGGAACGCTGACCACCCAGTCGAATACATCCGATGCGACATCTCAGACCCAGAAGACACCCAATCGAAGCTCTCAAATCTCCACGATGTTACCCATGTTTTCTACGTCACATGGGCCAGTAGATCCACCGAAGCCGAAAATTGTGAAATCAATGGAAAAATGTTCAGGAATGTTCTCCAATCAATCATACCCAGTGCCCCAAATTTTCAGCATATCTGTCTTCAAACCGGAAGAAAACACTACTTGGGTCCTTTTGAATTGTACGGGAAAATTGCCCATGATCCTCCGTTTCACGAGGATTTACCTAGGCTTGATGCTCCGAATTTTTACTACACGCTCGAGGATATTTTGTTTGAGGAGGTGGAAAAGAAGGAAGGACTAACTTGGACTGTTCATAGGCCAGGAACGATATTTGGGTTTTCGCCATATAGTTTGATGAATATTGTTGGGACCCTTTGTGTTTATGCTGCTATATGTAAGCACGAGGGTGTTCCTCTGAGGTTTCCCGGTTGTAAGGCGGCGTGGGATGACTATTCTGATTGCTCGGACGCAGACTTGATCGCCGAGCATGAGATATGGGCGGCGGTTGATCCCTATGCAAAGAATGAAGCCTTTAATATTAGCAATGGAGATGTGTTCAAGTGGAAGCATTTTTGGAAGGTGTTGGCCGAGCAGTTTGAGGTGGAATGTGCTGAATTTGAGGAGGGAGAGAAATTGAGTTTGGTGGAGATAATGAAGGGTAAGGAGCCAGTGTGGGAGGAGATTGTGAGAGAGAAGGGTTTGTTGCCTACTAAATTGGAAGATGTTGGAGTTTGGTGGTTTGTTGATATGATGCTTGGTGGTGGGGGCATGTTGGATACTATGAACAAGAGCAAGGAGCATGGATTTGTGGGGTTTAGGAACACGAAAAACGCATTCATTTCTTGGATTGATAAGGTGAAAGCTTACAAGATTGTTCCATAGTTTGATATCTTTCTGGGTGGTCTTGGTGTGTGTTAATATCTTGAATAAGTTTGTTCTCTTGTCTATGTTGTATTGTCAAAAGAAAGGGAATAATTATAGAAGGAAGCTTTGGCTTTCTGAATCACTGTATTTTTCGGCTTTTGCTGTTTCCTGTAATGGTCGAATTATATTATGAGCATTACCATTGATTGTTGTCTTGTTTGTTCCTCTGTTGGTTTTGTGGCCTGTTGAGGTCCAAATGTACTTCATTTCTTAATTGTGATATGAAGTGTATATCATTGCACCTTAATTGATCTCATGTGCAAATAGATTTCAAGATTTGAACGAGAAAATCAAAGCGGGGAAGCATAGATCTAAGTGAACAAGGCAACATAGTGTTGTACAATATATGGGCATTAGAACCAAAGGTATTAGCTAAGCTATGAATTGTCAAGAGAGTTGAAGGTCGTAAATGAATCTATCACCTCATCAAATTGAGAGTAGATGAATATCATGGGAAACAAGTTATGCTAACTTCTATGAAAGGTTGTCATCATAATAAATTTGAGTAGTCTGAACTAGTTACTAGTCCAGAATGGGAGAAGATGGACTCAGTGCTTAGAGGCTGTTTTCAAGAAAGATTGAGAGCCATAATCCACATAATTAAACATTCTTCCTAAAATGTGCACATCTTTTGTCATGTAATTGCTTTGAGTTTCTAGCATTTGGTGTTTGAATCTATGGTATGTGAATCCTATAAGGATGCATTTAAAGTCCATCTCATTCAAAATTCCCTAGGCCTTACTATTCACTGAAGGTCAAGTGTCTTAACTCCCAGTATCAATAGATGTAATGAAATCTGAAGAATAAGACCCTCTGGACCAATTTTTCAAGAATTTATAGTTTCAAAGAAAAAAAAAAATTAATGTAGCAAACACCTCCTATTTTTAGCAGTCACAAACAGTTGGTGCCCAAGAGAGTAGAAGGCCTTGTTCTTTTGGGACTCCGGCTAGGAGCTAGCATACTTTGTTAAAGCAGATGAGGTGTTAGGAAAAGCCTAGACACCTTATAGAAGTCCTGGGAAGGTATGGCAAATCCATGACCCTTGAACTACTGCTGATGATGATATGTGATTATGCATTTATCTGCAGGAGCAAAGCCAAGTTTCAGATGGAACCCAACACTGGAGTAACATTCGACGATGTAGCTGGAGTTGATGAAGCAAAGCAAGATTTTCAAGAAATTGTGGAGTTCTTAAGAACCCCAGAAAAATTTGCAGCCGTTGGGGCAAGAATTCCCAAAGGGGTGCTTTTAGTTGGGCCACCAGGGACTGGGAAAACTTTGCTGGCCAGGGCCATTGCTGGGGAAGTAGGAGTACCATTCTTTTCTCTCTGTGGATCAGAGTTCATTGAAATGTTTGTTGGTGTTGGGGCTTCAAGAGTGAGAGATTTATTCAACAAGGCAAAGGAGAATTCACCTTGCTTGGTTTTTATTGACGAGATTGATGCTGTTGGAAGGCAGAGAGGAACTGGCATTGGTGGAGGAAATGATGAAAGAGAACAGACTTTGAATCAGTTGCTCACAGAAATGGATGGGTTTACTGGAAATAGTGGAGTCATTGTCATTGCTGCTACTAATAGGCCTGAAATTCTTGACCAAGCTTTGCTTAGGCGAGGAAGGTTTGACAGACAGGTATGTTGATGTACTTCTCTAAAATGCTTTACAAGTTAGAAAATTTCACCTATTTATGGTTGAAATGCCACAAAGGCTTTCAATTCAGCTAGGAATTCGATTCATTTTTGGATAAAACAAATGCAACATTTCGGTTTAGGTGGAAATTATAAAAACACTGATTGAAAATTTCATGTTTTAGAATGTTTCAGGATTTGTCAGAATCAAAATTTCAATGTTTTGGATGTTTGGAATCAAGATTCTGGAATTATCTGTGTTTTCATCGTGCTTGTTAAACCTTCTCAAAACATTTTTATAAAATATCCGTTTCCAAGCTGATTGAAATTATGCATCGAAAGGATATTTTGATCTTGCAATTCAGGCATACATCCGCTTTTTATTGTTTCAAAAAACTAATATTTCAGTTGTTGGTTAAGCAGGTCACTGTAGGACTTCCAGATGTGAGAGGGAGGGAAGAAATACTAAGGGTTCATAGTAACAAGAAGAAGCTTGAAACGGATGTTTCTCTTAGTGTGATTCCAATGAGAACTCCAGGCTTCAGTGGTGCAGATTTAGCTAACCTAATGAATGAAGCAGCCATTCTTGCTGGTCGCAGAGGCAAAGATAAGATCACATCAAAAGAGATTGATGACTCGATTGATCGAATTGTGGCAGGAATGGAGGGAACCAAGATTGCTGATGGAAAGAACCAGATTTTAGTAGCTTATCATGAAGTTGGACATGCTGTTTGCGCGTAAGTTGATCATATGCACAGTGATTCAACAATTTGCTTTCTAGCACAGTACTAGGAACTAGCACACTAAAACCTAACTTTCAAAGATATGAGGATTAACATCATAATCAAATCCAAACAATAGTTGCAATGACTCGAAATTTTCAGACAGAAGTACAGAGTTCCTCTACCAAAATATGCAGGTTTTAGGTCAGGCTAAAAGGACTATAAACAATATAAACATTTTTGAGCTTACTAATTCTTAGGCTATGCTACATGTAGGACATTGACTCCAGGCCATGACCCAGTTCAGAAAGTCACTTTGATTCCTCGGGGCCAAGCCCGTGGTCTAACATGGTTCATACCTGGTGAAGACCCGAGCCTCATCTCTAAACAGCAACTATTTGCAAGAATAGTCGGAGATCTTGGAGGTCGGGCAGCTGAGGAAATAATCTTTGGCGAACCAGAAATCACAACCGGTGCAGCTGGGGACTTGCAACAAATAACTCAGATAGCAGGACAGGTGCGTGTTTCCATTAGACATGTGCTTTTCATATGTAGCTAGGCTAGGTCTAAATTTGGCATCAAAGTTAAGTTGTAGCTGATCATTGTCTCTTCTTACCAGATGGTAACAATGTTTGGAATGTCTGAGATTGGACCTTGGGCATTGACTGATCCAGCAGTTCAAAGCAGTGATGTGGTACTGAGGATGCTAGCAAGAAACTCAATGTCAGAAAAACTTGCAGAGGACATCGATACATGTGTGAGGCGTATTATTGTCAACGCGTTTGAAATTGCAAAAATGCATGTAAGGAACAACAGGGAGGCAATTGATAAACTGGTGGAGGTGCTACTAGAGAAAGAGACCCTCACAGGAAATGAGTTTAGAGCAATCCCCTCGGAATTTACAAATGTTCCCTTAGATACCATTAAGAAAACCCGTCCGCAAGATGATTGAAGCTTAAGTAACCTCGTCAATGTGCAGTTATTAAGATGAAATAGTTCCACAATGCTATACATAATACATGTACAGTAGAGGAAATCAGTACAATACTAGCATTATTTCTAGCCATGTTTACAGTTTACTCCCATTTCTTGTCTGTTCAAATCAACTCCATATTTTGTGGTAAGAGCTTGGGATCAAAGATGCACTAACCAAATTACTATGAAATAAATATTCACACATGGCTGCAATTTATCAAATTTGCAGTTCAAAGATTTTAACTCATCCAAATAGACGGTATATAGTTATTCGAGGCCGAAGTAAAAACTTCAGCTTCAGTCGAATAATCTTGCAGAGACTCGGTAGATAAACACTGATTTACATTTAGGTCGAACATTTCTATTAAGGGATCCTCCTCAGATTGCATGATCTAGCAGTCTTGTTAATTACTCTTTGCCATGATTCACTCTCATGGTTCTCCTACTGCCAGCAATTTCAGATTGACCGAGACACCAGGTAGGCTCGCAAGGTGCATATTTGCTGTAATGTTGATTACCATTCAAGGAACCATAGACAGCAAATTAATATGAGTTTTATCAGATCTTTGCAGCATGTTTGCTGTATTGTTACTGGTAGATATCAGAGTAAATCAGATATAGTATACTGTGATATCCATTGCAAGAGATCAAACTAATATACATTGAAATTCATGGGACACATACATTTCATTCCAAAAGCACCTACCAGCTGATAAGTTTGATCTTACAGTAAGTGCTTTGCACTAAGTTGTAGCAGTGATAATACAGGGACAATTGTGGGACTACTGATAGAAATTGATTTTGGAGAAACAAAAATTCGAGAAAAAAAAAAGACAGAAGGCAAACACCAAGAAAATGATATTAAGTATGAAACAGACACTTGGAGCTGCTGAAACCAGTGAAGTGCTTAACAAATCTTCAACCTTGTGCAGCTTTCCTTGACAGAAATTTCATGCAGATGGGTGGGTTCACACCTGCCAAAGCCAGTATTGAACTGGGCAATGTCCATATTCCATCCCCACAAATCAACCCTGAAGCCACTGCAGGTCCAAATGCATTAGCCTCGGCCTTGTTTATCTTCGTCCAAATAAACAGTATTAAACTACCGACACACATATCAATTGCAAAATATCCTCCAAGATAGAATGGTATCGCCATTGCCATGGGAAGAGGGATAAACTTTGCTCTCTCCTTACCCACTGCATCTCTGATTGCATTGATAACTATCGCGGCAATAAAAAACACATAGCAAAGAGTGAGGCAGTGCGTTGGCAAAGCCGAAAATCCTTCAACCCCCAAAATTGACATGTTGCGGTAGACAAGAGCGTAAGGGGCAGGATATTGTGAACCAGGGATCCCGAGATCATGGAAGGCCTTGTAGAAAAGCCAAAAGACACAAGGTGAAATAACACAACCCATTGCAGTCCCTATAATTTGGCTCACAAACATGGACCGCGGTGAAGCCAGAGTCATATAGCCCGTCTTGAAGTCCTGCATTAGGTCAGATGCAGTGGAGACAATGTTCATCATGACCCCACAAGCAGCTAAACCTGCAAGAACTCCACCATGAGAGGCTCCTGCCCATGCCCCGATTGTGAAGATCGCCAGCTTCCCGTATGTGGATGCCAAGGACCAGTCTGTAAGCCCGCACCCATAAGCATTGCAGAAGGCTAGAACCGGGGCGAATATGTATATAACCACAACATAGTACCATTTCAGTTGGTGGAAGATGTGTGGAAGTGTTGCAGCAGAGACAATAGCAATAGTCACATAACCAGCAACTGCAAACCATGTTGGAATTTGGTCCCTGAGAAAAAGTTCAGTCCTACGCTCGTCATCATATGATAAAGAAGAACTCACAGGGGAGCTGTGATTAGCAACTGGTATGACACCGCCCCAATTTTTATCACTAATTTGGTGATACAACCCATATATAGTGTGACCAAGAACTTTGACAAAGTTGTAGAGGCCATCACCAAGGATCATGGCTATGGCTATGAAGACCTGCAATAAAAATGATTAAGAGAAGGTTAAATGCCTGTCCTCAACTTGGCACTTTGGCTGTAAAACAAGGCAAGAGAATTACCCTGTAACCTTGGATGCCATGGAGGCTGCCTGGTTCGAGGTCTGCAGGGTACCAATGGCCCTTTCTGTCCTCTATGAGGGGCCACATAATACCCCACGAGAGGATTGCTCCAACTAGCAAAGATATGTTGATTAGATATGGACAGATCATACCAACGCCAACATAAGTTGCTGAGAAATCAAAGTAAAACCTGTTTGTTGACAGAAAAGACACAAGAAATTCAAGAGCCTTGGAATGGAACAAGAAAATGTCACAAGTAAATTTATCTTCATTATTGCACAATAAGCTTGATCACAAAAAAATGAGGTATTTGCAGCTTTTAGTGTGACTGGCTTATAAACTTATTTCATGCCTCCTTTTTTGGGTCTGAAATTCTTTCACTTTAACTCACTCAGATTGATTAAAAGAATAACACAAAGATTATTTATGGTGGTTCTCTACTATAAGTTCGGTTGTAAAACGTACCTATATTCATAGGCTTTAAGACCAAATGTTGGAAAGTTTACAAATCCACAACCATCCCCTGCAGTGAAGAACCACTGGAAGAAACCCCACAAAAAGCTGAATGAAAAGAATTTTCCCAGAGTTCTCACTTGTTTCCTGGAGTGAAGATGATCGGGAATAGTGAGAACCAAAGTTGACATGTTTGATCAAATTTAGCAAAATAGAGTTGGTCTCATCTTACTTTGCTAGCTTGGCTCCTTGAGGAGTGTGAAAGCTGTTGATGAGGTGAGCTGTTGCAGTTCCACTTGGATAAATCAGCTTGAAGTCTATCACCATTATCTGAAACATTTCCGCATATGAATTGAATAAGAATGTTGTCATTCAAACATCAGATTTGCTACTACCGCTTCCAAATTCCATGCCCTAATACAACATGGGTTCTACATACATGCTAGGTCGCCACAAAAATTCACAACCATTTTTATATTTTTTTGTTCTCCCCTTACATATGTTCATAGATACTCGAATTCAGGTTCGTTCTGGAAAATGCAATACTAGAAGATGAAACACCCAAAATGATTGTAACAAAATGTAATAACTAATAAGGTTAATTGGAAAAAGAAAGAGAGAGAGTATGTCATGACATGGCCTTGATATGCATTAAAATGATCTGCTAAAAGATAGTGACTCAGAGATGGTGACTGTAGCAAGCGCAACCTGATGTATATATCCATATGGTTGAGTTCAAGAATGTACCTTCCGAAGAGGCACCACAGAAAAGAGTCCAAGAAAGCTAACAACAAACAGAAATCCGATCATCCACCCTAAAGCAGGGTTCTTCACTTCAGTTGATTGTTTGGCAACAGCTTCACTCATGCCAAAAAGATAACTACCAAAACCTCCTGCTTGTTGAAATGTGACCAGAAGTACATTGCCAATTAGATGTTAACAGGTGAATTCAAAATTGTAGTAGTAAGTAAAATTTTGATGAAACCCATTAATAGCAAAGTCCAAGATGGTTGAAACAAGTGCCAATTTTTGTTTTTTTCAAACACAGAAAAAGAAAGAAAAAAGAACACGACAATCACTCTTAGAACAACTCTGGATTGGAATATATGCACAACGCTTACGGGTTTATTGGAATTAGTGGATAAGCCATATAATTGAAATTTACATATTATATCAGATCACCATTGTCATGAAGGCATTACCCATTTGGACATGTTTTTTTTGGGTGTCTTCCAATTTGGACCTTTGATTCATCTATTTCACTGCAATTTTTTTGAAAAAAACTTATTTAGAAAAAAGATGAACTTGTCACCAACAAGCATAGTAACAAAAATCTGCTAAATCTTGGATTTAACCAGGTATTGTCTCCGGCAACAATTCACATATTTCAGTGACAGCTAAAGTGATCTGATTTTCCAAATACTATGAATGATTCCCTAATTTCTCTCTTCAGATCCCATAGTTTCTGGGAAACTCGTATACCAGGCCGCTTTTCTTATTGTTAGAATCTGCAGCCATGCCTTAACGGCAAGAATCTAAAAGGTCAACAATTGATTGCGTGGATTAGTAGTAGCTTGCATAAGGCACCCACTTGTTTCCTTCCACAAGAAATGGTTTGAGCAACCTAAGTTGACTTAAAAGTTCGAAAATTCTTTAGAATATTTCGTCTGATCCACCACCCACTAAATATTGACTTAAATCCTATTGAGCCACTGGTGTGAATGATAGAATATAGTCCAAGAAAGCAGCAGTTTCCCAAGGAATAACTAAAGTCCCTTCACATGGTTATGGCAATTGCACCATGGACCAGACTCTCAAGCTCTTGGCAAAGAGTTGACTTTGAAAGTAGGGGTGGAGGCCAGTGAAAGCGATCAATACATACAGATCAGCTGTGATAGCAGCTACAATTTATCAAGTTAAACCCACCAGATGTGCAGGATTTCATGCCTTATCCTAAGTATACACTATCTCACCTAAGTCAAAACCACACCCTTCTATTTTTATTATGATATCAATCGAGCTGTATTGTGTGTTATCTTCATGTTATATGATTTTGAGAAGATATCATTTTGGACAACATGTGAGCTAGAAACCACATTACCAATACACTCTTTGATCTCAACCACAATACAAAGGTCTCTACAAGTTAAAGACAATTTGACCTACAACTTAAAAACAAAATGAAAAAAAAGCAAGAGATTGAACCCAAAACATATGGGTTACTAAAGAACATACTCAACTACTGAATTATCCCAAAAGATTAATCACTAATATCTTCCGCTATTGCGGGAGTTCTGTTCATAAGGTCATTTTTCCTTTCCACATTAGTAGCAAGGATATTTTACAAAAGAATATTTTAATTTATTTTATATTAAATTTGAGTTTGTCCAATAAAATATTTATATCAAATAAAAAATTTTGACTTAAATTGTGACCTTCCACAGACGGATAATGATGATCCCAAGACTCCCATCCCACTACGGATAAGTGATAGCAGCAAAAAAAAAATAAAAGAGTTAATTGCACGGGAGGTTCCTAACGTATGAAATTTGTCTAATTTTAGTCCCCAATATTTTCAATTGCATCATTTTGATCCCTGAAATATTGAATATGTTTTTATATGGTATCCCAAGCAGGCAGTGTCCAAATTGTTAACGATTTTTTATCATAAACTTATCAAATGATACTTAAATATGAACAAAAAAATAATTTGGATAACTCTTGATCAAATTTTTACTCAAATTTTGATTAAATACCTACTTAAATTACATATTTTTATCATGAGCTATCTAAATTTTGGTCAAAAGTTACCAATATTACACATTTTTTGGTCAAGAGCTACCCAAATTTTGTTTAAGAGCTATTAAAATTATTTTTTGTCCATATTGAACTATTACGTGACAAGTTTATAATAAAAAATTGTTAGCAATCTGGATGTTGTTTGTTTGAAGGATCATATAGAAACATATTCATTATTTTAGGGACTACAATGATGCAATTGAAACATTAAGGACAAAAATGAGACAGACTTCATACTTTGGGGGACCTCTAGTGCAACTAATCCAAAATAAAATAAAATAATTCAAATTATAATAAGACATACTTTTACTACCATCCTTGGTTGTTTGCTAACACGTGGCAGTAGCCCAGTGGCTCCTGGATCATATTTTCACTATGACCCACACCATCTTCGTGATTTATAACCACCCAAATAATTACAAAGATTGATTTTCCACAAAGACCGTAACTTTTATTCAGAGATAATTTCATTAGGTCTAGTCTAGGCCGATCTGAGAAATCACATGCAAAATCGATACAAAATTGAGACTTAGTGAAAACGATATACATGTTGGACTTGTCACATAAAAGTGTTGACATAAACTCAATTAAAAACAGCTTGATGAATCTGATATGCCACTCTCACTACTGATGCACCTAGGACTTAAGTTGGATGATCAAATCCTTTGTTCCTATTTTTTTTTTATTTTTTTTATTTTTTTCCAGTTAAGAATAAGCCAGAATAATTTATTTAAAAAGAAAATCAAATATGTAAAAGTAAGCTTGGAACCCTACTCTATTGTTATCACACCCTTGGAGGGTCTCAAACTCAAATTTTTATTTAAATTTAAGTTATTATTTGAGTAAAAAATTTGATATATTTTAATTTAAATTTTAAAAAAAATTAATTTAAACGAGAATAAAAATAATCATTAGATCTCTTAAAATTTCATCATTCTTTAGGTAAAGATTTGAGTCTCTCTTCTTAATTTAAGTTGAGTAAAAAAAATAATTTTTTTTAATTTGGTGTAAATTTGAGTAGAAATTGAAGTAAGTTTTTTAGATTTTCAAATTTAAATTTGAGTCACGTTGAAGATGCCTTACTACCTCATTTTTTGAACGCCTAACGGCGAGACATAACACCGGTGGACCTTTCTGAACAAATTAACGGAGCAGGAAGGTATCATTCACATGTGTCAAACGGATTCCGTCTACGTGGGGTATGAATGTGAGAGAGAGAGAGAGAAGGGGGTAGTACAGTACGCACCGCTGAAGGCAATGCCGGAGGTAGCCACCACACAGGTCTGGATAACGGTGTTCTCTTGCCTGGTGAAGGGTTGTTTCAGAAGCCCAGATTTATCAAGAAACTTGGTCCAAGTCTTGACGAAGAAGAAACCCAAAAGACCAGCAGATACGTTCAACGAAGGTATAATACCGGTGGTGAGATTGAGTTTCATGACTATGAAGGTGAAGAGCACACCCAGAATAAAGCTCACAAAGAAAGCTCTGAATGTTAACTGGCTCTTCCATGGCGGAACCTCCTGTGATTCGAATATCTTTTCAATAGATTCAAACTCTTCTTCTTCTACATTATTGGTACTGTGAAGGTGGCCTTGATCTGACGAAACGCCACCGTTTTCGTTGGGGTGTTGGTTTCTTCTGGTGACGCTGGTGCTTCTGTCCATGGCCGTGAATTCGTGAAATGCTCTATAAGCGATTTGCTAATCCGTTGGATTAGAAGACTGAAATGGGTATTTAATGCTGCTTTTGTGTGTGTGTGTGTGTGTCTTTCTCTCACTGGTCTGGCTGTTGATATTCTGAAAGACGTATTTATTGGGGTTCAAGGTCGTCCTCGGTGTGAACAATCCAAGTGGGTCTTGCTTTGAATGCTATATTGGATGTGGACGGCCATGGCAATGGCAGTGGGCAAACTCCTTTTTCGGTGTACAGGCTGTGTGGGTTGTAACCTGTAAGTCTAAATCCAGGGGGACCAAATATTAAGATAATCTCGATATCACATCCTCATTATTATTATTTAATAAAAAATAATAAATAAACATTTAAATCTCACACATTATAATAATTATTATGTCATGCCATGTCATTTAATAATTATGTAAGTGGAGTTTACGTTGTTCTTTTATAAATTTATTAGTTATTTCCTGTACTTAAAAATACAAAATAATAAAAACAAAAAAATAATATATTTACATTCACATTCAAAATTAAATCACAAACATAGAAGAAAGATAAATAAATTTAAGCATCGATTTACAATGGATGTGAACGATGTTAGTGATGGTGGACGACAGTGATGATGATGAGAGACAGTGATGGTTGTGGTGGGTAAAACGACAACCATGACAGTGGTAACAATCGTATGTGACAATGATAACGGTAGTAATGAGTTTTTGAGACGATGATGATGATAATGACGACCATGGGTGGTAAAGGTGGTGGTGGACTACGGTGATGGTGGTTGGTAGTGATGGTAGTGGACAGTAATGATGGTGGTGGTGGTGGGCGACGATGGGTGTCTCTAGGCGATAATGTGATGAGTGGTGACAAAGGACGACGGTGATAAGCATAGTAGGGGTAGGTGATAGTGAATGATTGTAGTGGTAGACAATAACAAGTGGTAGTGGTAGGTGTGGTGGGATATGTGATAGTGACTAGTGATTAGTGATGATGGGTGGTAGTGGGTGCTGATGGTGGTAGTGGAATGATGATAGTAATAATAATAAATATAAAAATAATATGACGATGGTGGTGAGTGGTGGCCATGAACGACAATGATAGCAATGTGATGAGTGGCGATGGTGATGGTGGTGGTGGAGGTGGGGCAATGACGATGATGGGGGGTGGTGATGGGTTGGCGATGATTGTGACAATTGTGATGGTCATATGGGTTGTAGTGGGGGCAGTGCGGTGATAGTGGGACAGTAACGATGGTGGTAAGGTGCGACAACAGTGGTGAAGATGGTAGAGTGCGACAACGGTGGTGGTGGGGCGGTGGAAATGATGGTGGTGGTGGGACGGTGGTGATAGTGGTAATGATGATGATTGGGTGGTAGTGGGGCAATGGAAGTGGTTGTGGCAGCGACGGTGGTGGTAGGGTGACGACAGTGATAGTGGTGGTGGTGGTGTTATAGGTAGTGGTGGGACAATTCCAAACACTATTTTTTTTAAAGTATTTTTTAGAAATAATTTCTAAAAGTACTTTTAAAAAATCACTTCAGACACACCTTTAGGGGTCTATTTTCATATTAAATTTACTTTAAAGTAAAATTTAAAGTGATTTTAATCGCGAATACTAAAAATTATTTTATTTATCTTTTGAAATTTGAATTGTATTTTACTTTATTATATAAATTATTACATAATAACACCACGTGTTAATGATGACATGATATTATTGTTACACTTAATATATATGATACATAATTATCTCTATTATAAAAAAAAAATGGGTCTTATTTTATTTATTTTATATTTTTTTATTAAATAATTATATCACATCAACAAATGTTTTTCTAATATAACGGTGGAAGTGGGCTGGCTAGTTGCTTCATCATGTGTCAATACAGATGACACCATAAAGTTTTGAATGGTTTAATCATTATACTTACACACGACACCATAAAGTTTAATCATTAGACACGACACTATAAAGTTTTGAATGGGTTTAACGTAGTGTGCGTATTTCAAATGAGAAATTATACAAAATTAATTTGTGAGATTTATAAATTAACTTTTTTCAATAAATCGGAATTGTGTTGTTATTTATAAGTTTTTGTGATTTTTTTAATAAATTTTAGGCGCTATTTATGACTTTAGGGCACTTTGGAATCTATCTTTAAGTTATAAATTATAGCATAATTAAAAGGTTATAATTTTTTTTTACAATAAATAAATCCAAAAATTTATATTTTTAACTCACAAAACTTGCTAATAATCTTCTCCAATAATTAAAGGTTGAAATTATGTTTTAAATATGGTGCTCAAGAATAAAAATTAATATTTTAATTCAAAGAAATAAAAGTATAATAATTATTTTCTTCCCAAAATATATATCATTCTAAGGTCCCGTTTGAATGTCGGTAATCTTTGATAAGGATGGAAATATCATTCCTAAATTATCATATTTGGATAGTTAATTAATTACTAATTTAAATCAAGAATAAGATTACTAGTGTAATCAAGTTTCCAAAAATTATGGGTATCCTAAATCCATGGTCGATGGTTGTAATCTCATTTCCACCTTCATTGGGTATTCTAAAAAAAGAAAGGAATTTCAAAAACAAACTTATTTCCAAAAATCAATTTAACTTACAATTAAAGTCCCTTCCGAAAATCAAGTTTTTTTTTACCAAAATTAAATTAATTACTAAACATAATTATAAAATATAGAGAAGAAGAGTTGGAAAACGAGATTTGGTAAATGATTTTCAAACTTTTCTTCTACGTTATTAATACTGTGAAATTCAAAATCAAACCCTTCACTATCCAACCATACACATTGATTTGGGAAATAAGATGTGATAAATAATTTGTTAAGCATAGTATTAATCTTCTTGTATAACGTTACAGGCTATAACCAAATACTAAATAAAAAGATAATCATAGTAACTAAAATCCGGGTATGTCTCTACTAGGACTAGGATACCCATTCCAATTTAAGATTACAGTAAATATGGGATCAATTCAAATACGAACGATTACAAAAGGGATTATTTCATGACAAAACTTTTAGTAATGAAAGAAACCTAGCTTGCTTCTCATACGATTGAATAACGTTTTTATGCTGACTTAGAATTCTTATTAAGTTTTTTATCTAAAGTGATGTGTTACAGTATTCACCATCAAATACATAGGTTTCATTAACATTCAATGATACAGATTGTCTCATACCACTTAAATGAAAAACTTGACAAACATGCCAATTCCTCCTATTTTAGCACATCAAGATAAAAACTTAGAATATTACATGCTTAAAAATAAAATATTAGTCTTTTTCGCTAATTGCCTCAAAATATGATTAATTTCTATTCAAACCCTCAAATGTTTCGTCTATTAAATGATATTTGAGCTTATCTAAATGCAAATGCTAGTAGAGACAAATCTACGGTACACACCCTCTTTTGTTTTGGTCTTATTAAAGAAAGAATTCAGCCAAACATACACCCACAAAATTAAAGTCAATGTAATAATCATTATCAAAAATATTTTTTTAAGGTTGCAAAAAAAATTATATTTTGATACCCCTAATCGGAACCACCTTATACTTGTCCATGGCCAAGATTTGAATTTACTTTCTTAGCAAGTAACATGAAGTTATTTTGGGATCAAGTAATACAATATCCATTTTTTTGTTTATAATATTCATAAAATAATAATATGAAAAAGCAAAAAATGTTCAAAAATATACTTTTTTTTTATTTCTCTGCTCGTAAACCAACCCTGAACACCTCTCCCCGCCTTAAACTTGGTAGAAAAAATTATAAATGTGTTCAACAGTTAAGTTTACGACACTGCATTTATTTTTCATTTGATTTTGAATTTGAATAAAAAAATTAGGATGATATAATTACAAAAATGAGAAAGGATTAAATGATAAAATTGATGGTTACCATAGAAAATCAAACTTCTGTAACTATTGAAATTGATGTAATATCTGAAATTTGTAATTTGTGTAAAATTTTATATCAACGTCACAAAAATTTTTCCCAACAACGATAGGATTCCAACCGAACTTGGCATTCAAAGTCCAAGGTGGTTGCAATTTTTGCTTTTCCTTGCAGGCCTTGCGGGCTATGACGTGGGGATTCTTAGTGGTGTGCCTCTCAATTACCACTCAACGACGGTAGGGATTTTTTATGTTCTTTTTTTTTTTTTTACTTTTACGATGGTAAAATTTGATAAATTTCGAATCTATGATATAAGAGTCTTACGACGAGTTGCGGAGTTATTAGGTTATCGTTGATCTTCCAATAATGACAGAGATTAATCATACTTTTGAGTTTCGATTGGTTTCTTATTTTAAACTTTTACGATGGTGGAGTTTGATAAAATTTGAATCGATGATATAAGAGTCTTACGGTGAGTTGCAGAGTTATTAGGTCACTCTTGATCTTCCAATAATGACAAAGATTAATCATGCTTCTAAGTTTCGATTGATTTCTTATTTTGAAGACTTAAATTTAAAAAAAATATGAAAGGTATTGATTTAATGCACGAGACTTTTGTTATCAACGGATTCGCATAAAATTAAATGTACAAAACATTATTTCATCTGTAAAAAAAAAAAATTTGCGACTCAAATTATTAACGTTCTCAAGTCACAATAGGCTAACATTACTACTTCCCAAACCCCTCTCTTTATTTTAAAAAAGTGGGGTTATTCCCACTCAATTTAATTTATTATTATTAAACTACTAAACTCATTCTTTCTATTCTCAGTAACTAAATTTACGCCATGCTACATACACCTCTTTTAAAAAGAAAAGAACGAATTAAGGAGAAAAAAATAAAGAAAGAAGCAAACCGAAACAAAAAAAAAATTGAGTAAAAATTAAAAAAACGAGTAAAACTACAATATGTCAAACCGCACGGGAAAAAAAAAACAAGCATTAAGTACAAATAAGCATCAAGCACAAGCACAAAATTGAATAAGAAAAAAAAAGCATAGATACAAAACTTAAATAAGATAAAAAAGAATAAATAATCTAAAAGCATATATATATATATACTCACACACATATAAATTTTGAATAAAAAATTATTAAACTTGATATAGATATCAAAACATACCGAAAATAATAAAAATTCATACAATAAACTTGAAATCAAATATATAATTAAATTAAAAAGTAATACTAACTTGTATTTCATTGAAAAAATTCGTATTGAAAAAATATTTTTACAAGTGCATGAGATGAGATAAAGAATGAAACACTAATTATGATAAAATATAAAATGAGTTTATTTATTAAAAGAGATATATGTAATATGGAGAAAATTTAGTTATTAATGAGGTGGTTATAAAATTAATGAATTTAATAATTTGATAATAAAAAATTAAATAGGGTGGATCACCCATTTTAAAAAGAGCAATGCTACATATCCTAAATTTGTATCCCAAAAGTGCATCTCAAATCAATGGGAACCGTTGGATGAGTAGGTCCCAATAAAAAAAGTTGGTAGGACCCATTGAATCACGGTCATTTTCACGGACAATATCTTCCACAATTGTGGGGTTTGTGTTCACAAGGCTATTTTTCCTCCACATTAGTAGCAAGAATCGTGCAACTACGACGCAAGCCTAATTGACAAGGACATGATTGGTTTTTTCTTCTTTTATCTTTTATTTTATTTCGAGTAATATTATTAAAACTTAAAAAATTAAGGATAAATTTTATCGACACTCCTTATAGATATGTTTAACTTTAACGACCAAAACAAAACCTTCATAAAATAAGACATATAATTGGATCAAAAGCCCATTGATTATTAAGTATCTTTACATACATATATAAAATTAAATGTTCAATTTATAAAATTGAATGACAATTTAACATCGATTTGATGAAATTGAATGTTAATTTGAGATTCAATTAAATAAATGATATTAATTTGATTAATTAGATGTTAAATTGATACAATTAAATTTAAGTATGATAAAATTAAATATTAATTTGGTGTTAATTTAATAAATTTCAATATTAATTTGATAAATTTGAATATCGATTTAATGAGAGTGAATGTTAATGTGCTGAAATAAAATGGTAATGTTAAAGCATTTAAGATAATTTAACATTAATTTTTTAAAATTTGGTATTAATTTGATGAAGTTTAATATGATTTTGATAAAATTGAATTTTAATTTGGTGTTAATTTATGAAATTAAATATTAATTTGATGTTAGTTTAATTAAATTAAATGTTAATTTGATGAATGTGAATATTAATTTGATAAAATTTGAGGTTAATTTAGTGTTCATGTGATGAAATTAAACATTAACATGATGGTGTAGTGGTGTGTGTAAATAAGTAAGAAATGAGACGTGCCGTATATAGTGGTGTAGTGGTATGTTTAAATGGAGGCAAATATGGGGCGGAGTGGTGACGAGGAAGACGAGGGTAAAATTGGTATTTTGATAAAAATGATGATAATATCACTATTTTTAATTGTTAGTAACGATTCGTCATGACAAGGGATGTATTTGAAATTAATGTATGAACCATAAGGGAGTACAATGAAAATTTCAGAATCGAAAGAGGATATTGTTGAATTAGGTCTATCTATAAAGACTAAGGATAATTTTATCAAAAAAAAAAATAAAAAAATTTAATTTGCTAACACATCAATGATCTCATTGTGACATGATCTAATAGTATTGTTGTGATTGTAACTCTATAACTTGACACATAATTAAATCAACAAATTATGTCCATTTTTTACGTTATAATAGCATTCATTACTCTTTTTATTTCTACTATTTTTATGGTCATAAAATTTTCAACAAAATATATCAATACAAGATGAATTCATATGGAATTAGTAGGATAACATTGTTTAGTTCTCTACATGAGTTCAAAATGATACGACATGGTAACACGAATTAAAAATAAAACATATCAAATCACTTTAAAAAATCAACCCATTTTAGATATAACTAACCTAGTTAACTAGCATTGTGTCAATAATTGTTTAATTTTGTTTTTATTCTTTATTTAATGTAACATGGGTCTTTATAGAAGTAAATAATTTTTTACATGATTTCAATAGAGCATGGAGATCATGTGAAATTTCTGCTTATTGGAGATTAATGGAAAGTGAAATTAGTTGAGAGAGCAAGAGATTCTAATCTTGAGATTTAAAAAAAAAAAAAAATTATTGTTATAAACATCACCTTGAATACTCTCTGATGAATACATATGTTGGGTTACTAACAAAAAATCAGACATGATAATGTCATGGCTTAACTCGATAGTCACTCCGAATTGTGGGCTTGCAGTACGACTTATCGGTGATATATTTTTTGCATATTTTGTTTTCAACATTATAAATAATGAATTAAGCCACCAGTCTGCAAATCAAGTCCAACACCCTTTGCTTCAATGTACTGTTGATCAATGTGGTCCTACAGAAGGTGGAAGAATGAACTCAGAAATAGCATAGCCTATTGCCGAACTTTGGGCAAGAAATTGGACCAGTAGGAAACCGGTTTTTTCTTTGTTTTTTCCAAAACAAAACAGAGCTTCAATCGTTGTTATATGATGTAGAAATATTATTGTAGCAGATATAAAAATTACTCGACCTTCGGTTGCCTCTCAAAACAGAATTCAAGCACGCGCCTCCTTCACAATGAAGAGGCATTTATATGATACACTATTTACATGGCATAAGATGTCAAAAATGAGTATGATGCATAGACCATGAATTGCATGCTATTATAATATCTACAACGTAAAAAGAAAACAAGGATGTGTGTTCGAAAAGGTGAATTGGTGGTGAGTCTCTTCCGCAGTCTCATGACATTGAATGAATTGTTGGTGCAAAAAAAAAATACCAAACGTCTAGTTTTTCTTATGAATCTAAAGAGCATACAAGGCTTATTCCTACTACACTTTCTTGAGCATTGACGGAATTTTAGGCTGTTCAGCGGCCCCCAGATCGACATGTGGATGGGTATAGTCGTTACACAGATCAAAGGACGCCGAGAAGTGGCGTCGAAGAGTAAGTGCTTGGAGAAGCTGAACACCCGTACTGATACCAGCATTTAAGGCGATACGATGACTCATTAATGGGGATGTGAGTGACTGAGACAAGACTATTAATAAGCCCTTGCATCATCGAAACCCAAATTGCAGTTATGATTGCAAAGCATTAATAGCTATTGCGCCGAGTGTACCTCCCCAACGCGCCCTGAGATACTGTTCCCCGAACAGTGAACACTCGGGAATAGGGGCTCCAGCACCGATCAAAAGACTTCAATGACCGGAGATAGAGCCATAAGTGCTCGGCAAGTCTCAAGAAGTTACCCTATCGCCCGAGTAAACTAGGCGCAAAGATCTGAGTGGAGAGCACTTATTACGTGTGACTAAGAGTGCAGGTCATTAAATGTCGAGATGAGACTCCTTGTCATGACATTCATTTCTAATTCAGGTATAAACACTCTTCAGAAAGGTGAACGAAGGTACACAAATTAGAATGAGAAAAACGAATGCACTATGCCCAAGCCTCCAACATTATACTAACTTAAGTTTCGAAGGGGATAAGTCGGGTGTTCACCCGACCCCTTTCCTGACCCTTTCTTAATTGTTTCAGGTTATTCATTATAAAAATTGCTATCTCAAACTATTGCAAGAAATTCATGCGCAAACACAAACTTGTTTTTTAATAAACTTTTTCTAGAATATGTGCAAAGCTGCCGGTGGTGTGATATTCTCTTAAAAGTAATGTTTAACAATACTTCTACCTGCCAATTGCCAAATAGTGAAAAAGGGACAAACCTTGACAAGATAGAGATAGAGCTAGTAAGATGTTCTCTGCGGTTTACAGCTGTGGCTGCGAATCAACTTGGCAAACGATGAAATCTGATCGCTACAAAGTGCAAAAGAAATTGTTTAGCAACCAGACTATGAAATGAACATTAACAAAAATCAAAGTGTCAAATCAAAAGTTAGCATTCTATTGCGTCGTTTCAGAGAGAGAGAATGGTGTCGTCGATCTAACAGCGATCGACGGATGATTCAGACTTTCAAAATATCAGAGAGGACTTTAAACTGTTGTATCAAATAGCTCTTTGCTCCTTTGGAATCCTTATTCTGAAAAGAAGATTTATGCCTCACTACAAAATGCAAACCTCTAGCCAAATGCTTCAACTTATTGATTGCAAAAAAAAAAAAAAAAAAAAAAAAGCAAGTGTAGATGATAATTGACAAAAGTTATTGTCGGAAATTACGCCCAAAGCAAAGCTAACCAACCAACGTAGATTCTAGAGGAGTGCCAAAACGCAAAAAAAAAAAAAAAAACCCAGTGAAAATGGCAGGGGATAGGCTTTTCTGTAGATTTCGAACAAAAGGTACATGAAGTTTGCGATGTCGACTGAATTGATTTGGTGTAGACAAGAAGTTAGATCGACGTGTTTCTCAATCTTCAATTTGGTGGTATTTTGGTGAATTTAGCGAAGACAAAGGTCAGATCAACATAATTTAGTGATGCATTAGTAAATTTAGGGAAGACAAGAGCTGAATGGATATGTTTTTTAATCTTCAATTTAGTGATACTTTGGTGAAAACAATGACCGAATGGATGTGTCTCTTGATCTTTGATTTATTGATGTTTTAATAGATTTTCTCATTGTTCTTTTGTGTTAATTGGTTTAAAGATGACTTGAATCTCCTGAAAAAGGACCTTGATAGTGTATTTTTCTCCTTAGAGATGGATTTGCAAGGCTTGGATACAAGTAGGCTTGGACAAGACCTTGATAGTGTATTTTTCTCCTTAGAGATGAATTTGCAAGGGTTGGATAAAATTAGACTTGGGCAAAGTTTCATTATCCTTCTTTTCTCTCAACTTCCTGGCTTCTCTGCTTCGCATCAGGCCTTTTGGCTTCTTCAGCTTTTGGGTTTTGGCTTCTTAGCCCCTCTCCTCCTTCTCCTGTCCCTTATAGCGTTTGGGTGGTCATAATGGTATTTTAATAAATACTTATATGTGGGCTTCATGGGCTAGGCTTGTATTTAATTTTAAAATTTAATGAATTTGGACTTAAATCTTATTGAATTTGAACTTTGTTTCATTCCAATTTAGTTTTATAAGTTGGGCGTTTGTTATTTGTTCATTTGTTTACTTGGGCCTTATTTGTTTAGGCTTTTTTTGGTTTGGAATTTATTTTTGTGGGCCTATGGCATTTCAAGCCCAATTCAACTTAATTTCATGTTTATAGATTAGGCTTAAATTTTTATTTGGACTTATGAATTTCGATCTTAGCTCAATTTGATTTGAGAACTAGTTTGATTTTAATTTGGTCTTTAATTTTAGAGTAATGCTTTGTATCCCTAATTTATATCGTAAATGTGCATCCCAAATGAATGGGAACCATTGGATGAATGAGTCCCAATGAAAAAAGTTGATGTGACCTATTCATCCAATGGTTCCTATTAATTTGGGATGTACATTTAGGATACAAATTTGAAATATATAGCATTACTTTTAATTTTAAACATTTTTTTTTGTCTACAAATATTACCCCGAGACTTTTTTGCACATTTAAGATGAAACCAAGTTTTAAATTACAATTGCTCTAATTAAAAGAAACTTTGGTCCTTTTTTTTTATTTCAAAGTTTCAATTCAAGTAGGAATCGAAATGACCAATTTTATTTATTTTTAGCAGTAATACTGCAATCCTCATAAAATGAAAATGGCATGCGCTTCGAAGAAGATGGCGCTTGATTTGAATGCAATGCAAAGTTGGAAGGAAGTTATAGAGGTGCAATTTGAGCGGGTCAACTCGAGCTCAACTTGTAAAAAAAAAAAATTTGAATTAAAATTTTTAATATTTGAGTTAGGTTTGAGCAAAAGAATTTCAACTCGAATTAAATTTGGGCAAGCCTCAGGTTGAGGCCTCGGATTGTCGGGTTGAGCCCGAATATTAAAATCTGTTTGAACTCTAATATACATAAATATATAAATATATTTAATTATGATTAATATTTATCCTCACTCTTTAGAGTCCAGACTTTCATTATATTTCAAATCTTCACCTATGTTTCTCCATCACTCTTAGATCCCTCTCTCACTCATCACTCATCTCTCTCTCAATCGTCACTTGTCTGAGTCATCTGAGACTCTCACCTTCCTGCTCTCATTCGTCACTCATATTTTTCTCACTCCCTCTCTCTTTCTCTGCGCATCGTCTGAGTCATCTCAGACTCTCATCTTCTTGCTCTCACTCGTCATTCATCTTTTTCTCACTCCCTCTCTCTTTTTCTGCGCCTCGTCTTTTATTTAAAATCACTTGAAAAAATCAGAACTACACTTGAAAAAATTAAATTTATATTTTAAAAATCAAACTGAATTAAATAACCAACGTCTAACCCGATTTTTAACCAGAAATTAATCTGAATTAAATAATCCAAATTCAATATGAACCCGTTCAAATTAAACTCACACAATATTCGAATTTAGCACCTTAAATTGAGATAAGATTAAAATTAAAATTAAAATTAAAAATTATATAACTAAAATTGAATTAAAGTTAACCTCTCAACAACCTTAACCGGTCCGAGTTACACCCTGTAAAGTTGACCTGACAACTCTTGGAGTTGGCATTTTGTGTAGCAGATAAGATAAGCACTTTAATTTAATTTGGCACGCACCTCAAAGACCTCATTTAAGCTTGTCAGGTATGCTTCTATTTTCTGTCAAAAAAAAAAAAAGGTACGCTTCTGCTGGGTTTTTTCAATAGTATACAGGGAGGGAGCCTGC